>VDFB02058242.1:77557358-77762909 GCA_007258455.2 Sequoia sempervirens | reverse complement strand
TCTTTGAAAACAATAAACAAGGACACAAATATATGCCAAAATGAAAACCATGTATTTTAGACTACATGAAAGTCATCTTGTCATATGATTTATAATCCAAATATTTTAAAAAATGATGTTTTTATATGTGAGGACTTAACATTTTTTAATGGAGCTTGGGACTCCTCAAACTAGCCTCCCCTAGGTTCATTACATAGTGCCTTTAGGTCTTATATATAATTTTTTTCAAGTGGAATATTTATAGGGAGAAGAATTTATAATATGTCCAAAGGACTTAAAGTAGTGCCTAGAGGTCTTATGTTATACCTGTTAGGACTTACTTATTCCTATTAGGACTTAAATATATCCAAAGGACTTAAAATAATTCCTAGAAGTCTTATGTTATGTCTGTTAGGACATACTTATGCTTGCTAGGACTTAAATATGTCCAAAGGGATTAAAATAATTCCTATAAGTCTTATGTTATTCCTATTATGACTTACTTATCCCTGTTAGGACTTAAATATGTCCTAGGGACTTGATTCCTAGAAGTCTTACATTATTCTTGTTAGGATTTAGTTATGCTTGTTATGACTTATATTAAGGATTTAGTTGCAAGAATGGAAAGAATGAAAGTGTTGTCATTGATGTCAATTAGCCAATTGGTTATCAACTGGTTGTTGTTGTCATTAATGTCATGGTTGCAAGCTATTCACTATATATGTTGAGGATATTGAGAAAATTGTATTGAAGAAAGATTACAAGTGCTCAGTGGTCACTCCAGGTTTTGCTTCGGGATTTTCTCCTATGTTTATGTGGTTCATATATGTTGATCATGATTGTTGGAAGTTGCTAGATCCATATTTTTGGCTACTGATTCATTGTATAGTGTGAGTTATTTTCACCAATTGTGAGCTGTGGTTTTTTGTGTTTCAGGTTGAGGTCCAAGAGAAATGTTGTTGGTCTAGATTTCTCTTTGGTAAATTCTTATGACTTTCGGTTCTAGAGTTGAGTTGTTTTAATTGTATTGAAGATAATTTCAACATCTAGAAGGTTCATGCTTAATTTTTCTATGTGTTTTACATTGGTTTGGTCGACCTTGTGTTGAACACTATCTTCAGAGTTGATGAAGCATGTTGGATCTATTTAGGTCCTTATCAAGCATGTGTTTGGGTCACCCTCATTCTAATTCCACCCTAGGATGTTTTGGCGTTGACCTAATTTGAATTTAATGTTCGATGGCCAACTTTGGATATGTTTCAAAGTTGAAGATGGTATAAATCTAGGATGAGTTAGTGGTGAAATGAGGAAAGCAAGTGAAAAGAGAGATAAGTGCAAAGAAATAGATAATATAGATGCGATATTGATGCTAATAAGTGAGTGTGTGTGATGCAAGTGTGGAAGATCAATGTGAATCCTAAATGCTAATTTTCTAGATGCAATGAGTAGAAGGTGTACTCTATCATTCATGCATGTCTACGAGTGGTTAAGAAAATTGTGGTGGATTTATCTGTTGCATTGAGATTGTCTTCTCTCTATAACATATCTCTTCTATTTTCTTTGTATCCTTGTGGTAGTGATCCCTCTAGGTTGTTGGCCCTGTTGGACAATGAGTCTTGATCCAGACAGTGAGTCCTTATCTTGGCAATGAGCCTTGTTTCTTAGGTAGTGAGCCTTTTGTAATCAGTTTTGATATTATCTATAGTGTGAGTTAATCCTCATCATGGTTTTTCCCTTATTGGTTTTTCCACATAAATATGGTGTTATTGTATTTTATTTGTGTGATGGTTTCCAGTTTCTGCACTTACACTTAATGTTTAATCAGTTAAGCAATGTTAAGGATTAGTTCCAGTGAATGTTTTAAAGGACTAATTTTGTGACAATTGATTCACCCCCCTCTTAGTTGTTCTATTCAACATTAGCCACTAGGTGGTGTCATTGACATGCACACTCCCCCTCAATGACATAACCTAAGGTCAAGCATTGATGAATTTTGAGCATATAATACCTAAAGGTCTTATAGTATGCCTATTAGGATTTACATATAGGATTTAGCCACTTGATGGTGTCACTGACATGTACACTCCCCTTGTGTGGCATAAAATTAAGGCCAATACTATATATAGGTTTGACATGTGATGGTTGAGATTCCAAACATTTTTTTTCTTAATTATAGTATAGTTTTTCTTGAATAGAACTAGAGAGAAAAATTATGACATCTAGAATGCTTTCCCTTGAGTGAAGTTCCCATGATCTTAATTGTAAATAAGAGTCTTTGGTAAGAGTAAAATAACTCTAGTTACCATACAGTAAGGTGTTGATTTTACAAGTATTTAGTTGAAACTCTTCCATAAATCTTCAAAGCCACAATGGTTCTTCAAGAGCTACTTTGTATTTCACCCTTTTGATTAAAAACCATAAAAGATATATTTTTAAAATTATTACACCATCCATGTAATAACACTTGCACTATTTATTTTGAAGATATAGTCTATGGTAGATTTTATATAAATGGAATCACCAACATGGTCAATAACACAATAATAAAATAAACTTGTTTCTTGGTATAGGAAAAATAAAGACCATGATTAATTATAAGCATCTTTTTTCCAATGAGCATATAGTATTCCTCATAAATCTAGAATATTGTCAATTTGATTTTAGATAATTTGATGATCATTAGTAAGAGATCATATAATATTTTCATGAACATAAATATGAATAATTCTTCATGTTTCTTTTAAGGAAAATACAATATTTCTATACAACAATGATCCATAAAAAAATTTAAGCAACATGTGAGCTATCCTTTCTAGGTTTTATCCTCGGATAATTTATTAGGGTGATAGAGACCTATTATAAGTAGGTGATTTACACCCAATAAATTTAGAGAATATTTGAAGCTCATTATAAAAAATGTTAGGCAAGGTAGCAATCAAGTGAGAAGAGAAAATATAATATCCAAAAGATGGTTTAAAAGTTTATGTAGTTCCATTTTGTTTATGGATGTGTAAGAGTTTGAAAAAAAATTCCCTTACTTTTATATTCATCTTGTCATCCTTTTGTTTTAGCAAAAGGGAATGGACTATATTTTCTCTTTTTTTATGAGTGGAATAAGAATTCTTTGAGAATAATGTTGACCTCTTTAGTTGTGAAAAAAACTATCTATTTACTTTATTAAAACTTAATCTTCTTGGATGTCATAACCATTTGGAAATATATTTTTAGATTGTAGCATTGCCCCTTAATGAACCTATCTTCTTGATTAATATCAAATGTAATCAATCACCTAGCCATACAAATTCCTCAAAGTTCTTTATCAAATTATTTAATATATAGGATAATTATTTGAAATTGGAGCCTTTATATAGATACAATATCTTACATATATGATAGTGTAAATTGAATTTCATCTCTATACTTCATAATATAATTATCAACAAGAAAGAAGAAGTTCATTTATCTCCTACTTCACTTACAACAATCATTGTATATAAAATTCCAACTTGAATAATTTATCCTCCCTGTGATGTTAATGTAATCATATAAGTTGTACCAAAGGATACTTCATACCATATAGCATATGTGGGGATAAATGTAGGAGAAAAGAATGAATAATTTCCAATTTTTTTAGAAAATTTATTGGCATTGGAATCAGAGATTTGAAAAAAAATATTTGACTAGAGATACAAGTACCAATACCTCAATATTTTATATCTCTTTATTGAAAGAAGCATAATTATATCAATGTCATAGCTTATTTGGGACAAAAAAAAACTTAGAGTTTCAACAAATCCTATCTTTGACCAAGGAAATACAAATTGCTAGACATAGCAGGCCCAAAAAAGTATACCAAAATTTTATACAATAAAATGAATTGAAGCTTTAGAGCCTTATAAACTAGCTTGGTTGAAAAGGATGTGTGGTACTTTATTTTTTTTATTTTGATCATACAAATGACACATTTGTACCATATAATAATTGTATATTTAGGACCATCAAAAATTGACGGGGCTTTCAAATAGCTTTAAATTACATCTAGTAGTTCTAAAAATAATTACATCTTATCCCTAGAAATATTATAGAGTAACAAGACTATCATAAGAGTAATGAAGATTATAGAGTAATGATGAAGATATAAGAATCAAAATCAAGTCATCTATGAACTAAAGGACCATTGCTATACTAAAAAGAGAGAAAACACGACTATGATCTTCTTAAGGATTATCATGTCCTAAAAGATTGACCCCTTAACAAAAGATTATCTCTTAAGTAAAAATTTAAAACTAATCCTAAAATTTTCTTAGACAATCACACTAATCCTAAAAACATATTGAGGCAAAGAAGATCCATATCTTTTATATATGTTATAGCATTTAACATAAAGCATGTTGAATCTACTAATCATCACAATCACAACTATAGGAAAAAAAAGGAATATACAAAAGAAATTCTAATTTCTCTTGGATGAAATTTATAATAGCCCTTACATTGTAATATAAGAAATGCAAAAGTCACCTCAATGTAAACTCTCAATTTACGAAAGAGAAAAAAATAACACTTCAAAAAAAATTGTATGAGAAATAAAATCAAAGTTTTGGGTTTCACAAACAATGAATTGATTCTTCATTGGATGTTATATCAGTTACACCCTTGAATAACTAGAAAAAAGCTTATAATAAAAGAATGTATAAAATAAATATATCTATCATGTAATCTTAGTGACCCATTATCATGTTTAAGCTCTATGGTATTGAGTATTTCTCTAAAATTTAGTAAAAATAAAACCATAATTATCAAACTATGAGAAAATTGGTATAGAAGTTAAACCACAGGGCAATACTAGCAAATTTATCCATGAATAAAACTTTGATAAAAAGGGTATCTACAAGGTATGAAACTTAAATAAAGTAGAGGATGAAGCATGCATCTTTTTTAATTTTCCGTTATGTTTATCCTAAGCTAAGAGACATGACCATTAAATTTTTTAAAGAGACATGGCCATTGGAATTTTTTTTAAACTCTATCTATTTGATAAAGAATACTTGAAGACAGTCAAGGGCAATGTAGTATTCCTTTTAAGAGGGCATAATATATATTAATAATATTTATGATTATAAATTAAAATTATTTGATGTATATTGATTAATGCATGTATGTGTGTTTTTAAATAGAATATATATTCTAATTAAATTTGATAATACACAAATTTAATTGTTGAAAGGAGATTCATAAACAGTAGCATCAATCAAAGTCACAATATATAAATAAAAATAATTAAGGATAATGGGTAAAATGAATGACCACTTCACTTGAAACTTAACACCACACAAGGTTAACCTATTTACTACTTCCTATTATGAACTTACATATATCTATCTTGAATGCTATTGTGAGAGAGTGGTAGTTAAATACAAAAAAAATGATAAAAACCTTTTAACAAGAGAGAAATCCATTACTATATTGGGAAAAAGGATTTGTTTGAAAATTATCTTAGATATCATCTAAAAAAAATGATCCACATTTTTTAACCTACTTTGATGAATTGATTTTAAAACAATAGAAAGGTACACCAGATGCATTACACAAATGAACTTGCACATGTGTTGATTGTGTATAAAGAGGTTTCTCATCAAGTTCTATATGTCCTCTAGTATAACTTGTAAAAATGACTAGTATAGGATAACCCACTCTAACACCATGTTATAAATTAGGATCTTAGGATACTAATCATCATAAGAAAAATATAAAATAAATAAAATGAGAACATACACAGATAGATTTTACACATTACACAAGATATACATGGGGAAAACCCTTTTGGGTTAAAAACCTCATTTTATTAAAACACTTACAAAAATAGTCTATTAAAAAATAGATTGAATCTAGGCACACTCTACATACTTCCACATGACCAATAATACTTCATGTGCTTAGTGATATGGTTCACTATAAATCTTTAAATTCACACTCACTCAAATGAGAAAGGACCTCTTTGAATATAGAAGAAAGGGTGGAAAAATAATTTAAGGGGTAGTATTCACACCTATTCAAAGAAACAATTCATAAATGGTTAATAATATATTATTTACTAGATTATTAATTATTAAATGGTATATTCTTTATAACATAAGGTTTTATAACCTTATATTAGAACAATATATAAATGTTATAAGGGTATGACCCCTAATAACATTATGTTCTAACATATTATATGAGACATGAGGTTGACTTATAGTATATGGTTAGATTTATTAAATATCCATAATGTATAATATGATGTATACCTTATTACCATTGAGTTCAAATCATCATATTCTTATTTGATACCTTTGGCACCTCAATAGATTGGTATCTCTTATTATTTGAATATATGGTGTAGTTTGTTGGATTTATTTCAACTATCTATATGTTTGAACATCATCTTCCACTATTAAATTGATCATATGGATCAAAATGGTTATTGTACCAAAACATAGGGTCTTAAATTAAGTGTACTCAATGTAAATATACTCAAGTTTAAGGTAGGATCATAGGAGAACTAGTAATACAATTGACATTTGGTTGTTTTTCTATTAAAAAAAAACATGGAGACATAAAATTTAATAAGGGAATGCATTACAAGTATAGTAATCATCTCTTCCATAGTAAAGTATTAATGGATATTGATCTCAAATATGTCGAATAAAATTTCTTCTCACATTTCATTGTCTTATGATACTCTAGACTAGTGAAGCACCTAATAGTAAGTTTTAGCCACAAGTTTGCAACTAGCCATGTCCCACTCCTTAAAATTGAAATTTGTGATATAAAGATCTTATTCTCTTTTATAGATCATCATGATCCATGTTAATATCCTACTTGATTGGATTGATATAGGGACCTTGCATTCTCTTATGAAATCCTATCTATAATGATCACTATGAATAATAGATTTTCACTTCCAAGCTACTCTTGGTATTTTTTCTCAATTTTAATTCCATTAATTAATTCCAACAACCATTAGTGATTTCATTCTACTTACTCTAGTTTGCACCTTTCTTACATTTCTTATAATTTAATTATATTTATAAAGAATATACTTAAATATCTTATTATTCTAATATGTTTTTGATTATAGGTAAAACAGGTTTTGAAGGGCCCCCGAAACCCTTTACAAAAAGAACTACTTAAAAGAATAAAAAAACTAGACGAAGCAACCAACCATAAGAAGAAAAAAAATCCATTAACAAGCCAGAAAGAGGGAGAGAAACAAAAAACAACTACAGGTTCTTCAAAATATTAGCTGCTTCCAAATCACTAACAATGATCTTTTGATGCATATCCATAACCTCAGACAACTCCTTGGTAGGGATATATGTTATTGCATTGTAATATATTGTAATTCTTTTAAGTGTGTAAAATATATGCAAATAGATTGGTTCTCTTCTTTTATCTATTATTTATGATTTGGACTAGTTCTATATGTTCTTCATCCTTTGACTTTATTGAATCAAAATTGAAGAAATAATTTTCCTTATAATCGTTACTTTAGTGAGATTGGATAAACTACGAGATCCCTGGATTATTAAGACTTGTGATTTTATTAACAAAATAATTTTAAAAAATTTCATTTATTAAAGTGTAACTAGATATTCACAAAGAAAGATCCATCCTTTTCCTTGTAGTTTGTCAAATCAAAAATGCCTTTTTAGAATAATATATCCCCCAACCACATCTCCTCGACAAAAGAATTGACTCACTACTAGATTATGCAAGTTATTCACTCATGATTTATGTTTTGCAAGGCTATATATTATTAAAATCATTAATATAAATCCCTTTTTTGACTAGTAATTTAAGTAACTTAAAAAATATTTCAACCCTCTACATTGTTTTAAACACATAACTGATTGTTTAAATTATAAACCCTATTTCTACTATTAATTGGATAGAACAACATTATTTAATTAATTCATGTTTCTATCATTTTCGACCAATTAAATAAATTACATTTATTTAATAAAGTCCTAATCTCACTTTATTTCGTCCTGATTAATTAAATAACCCCAATTATTTAATTACATCGGTAAAACACTTTATTCCCCTAAGGTAATTGAATTATTAAATCATAATAATTTAATTACGACACTTTCCCTCCAAAATTTGAATAAGTTGAATAAACTATTCAAAACATTATCAAAAATCAAATAAAACTAATGCAACTTTGTTTGCAAAATTCAAACTTGATTTGCATGTTCAACTCCAAAATGAATGAATTAATTAAATCAATTAATTATTCATTTTCAATCACTTTTCTGATTGAGAAAATTACAATTGTTGACTAAGCCATCTAATTTCCTAACTAAGCCATATAAATCCCGACTGATCAATCTAAATCCTAACTAACCAATCTATTCCTTAATCAAACAAATTGTGCAATCTACTTTGCATAATCTATTCATGTCTAAATCCTCTCAACACCTTTCAACCATCAATCTTGATTCAACATTGTTTAATCTTGATCGTCCATTTCAAATCACTTTTTTAATATAAAAAACCTCTTTCCTCACAAAAAAGGATCGAAGAATCAACATTATTTGCACAATGAAGTACTGCCGACATCCACAACCACCATTGTTAGAGCTTCAACATACTTTCGATGAACCATTCATGCATCAATATTTTGCACACGAACTATGGAGGATTTGCAATGATATGAGCAACCACATCCTCGTGAATACACTCCAATATGGGATGGTAACACTATGCTTTTTCATGAATTCATGTATGCTTTCATATTTTGATCTTATTTCTTGAATTCGGTAATAGCTTAGTTTAATTTCCTAAGTGTAGGAATAAATATTAGATTAGTGTTCTTGATCTTAGATTAGATTCTAAATTCAAGTACATTTATCTATTTACACTCTATGGTTTTCCCCCTCACACATTCTGGCATGCCAGGTGGGACCATGGTCACCTACACTAACGATTTTGTGAGCCATTTTTGAAGTTGCAGGTTTCAGAATCGCTTTTGATGAAATTTTCACGCACTATCCCAAAAAAATTTGCACTTGCCTGTCAAGAAAGCCACACACTTGCCTCTGAAATTTGCGCAGTTGATACTAAGAACTGTGCATTGATATTTCCCCGCACATCTAATTGATGAAAGAGGGTGCACTTAAAAAAATTATGCGCATTTTCTCTCTGACAAAGGGTGCACTTGTTATTTTTCCTACGTTGACAAACCTATGTCCGAGATTTGCTAACTAGAAACTGATTTTTTTGCTAATAGATGCCTATTTTTGAATGTGTGACAAGTGTTAACGTGTTTGTATGCAGGGTTTGAGAAACACTGACACATTTTCTATAGGGAAGACGAATGGTCAAAGAACTCCGGATTTACAAACATTTTTTAAAGTTAGGAATATTTTGTTTTGATGCATAAAAAGAACAAAACACATTTGTTTTTAAGGTGCTCTTAAAATGAACCATTTCAAGATTTCTTAAAATCGGAATCTTTTTGTTTTGGTGCTTAAAAATAACCTACAAATAAACACATTTGATTTTTGGTGCTCTAAAAATGAACAATTTGAAAGCTTTCTTAAAATTATAAATGGTGCTTTAAAAATAACAACACAAATGAACACTTCATTTTTGGTGCTCTTAAAAATGAACCATTTCAAATTTTTTCTAAATTAGGAATTGTTATTTTGGTGCATAAAAATAACAACAAACATTTCAATTTGGGCGCTCTAAAAATGAACTCTTTCCAAGTTTCATAATTAGGAAATCTTGATTTTGGTGCATAAAAAGAACAACGCAAATGACCAAAATGATTTATTTTTGTTGACTCATGCTCATATTTGCTTTTGTTGACAAGTAAGACTGGAATTGATTTCTTAGAAACACTCAAATTTGGGCTTAAAAATGAACAAACCATTCTTTTTTTCTTGCAAATTTTCTATGATAGTGATTGATATCCAAAATACTTTGTATTGGTGCAATTAAAAGGAACAATTGTTATGCTTTTTTCACATATTTTTGGGGATAGCACTCGAGGTGCTTAAAAAGAATCAAACTGCTTTGAAGTGCATGTTGTGCATTCAGTGTTTGGCAAGCTAGATGGTTTTCTTCTCTCCTCAAACCTTTGGGCGATCTTGGGTGAGCAAAAAAATCTTGAGCTTTGCACCTTTATTTTCAAGCATACCTTTTAGAGGGCCCACCTATTGAGAAACCTCCCACACCAAAGAACTCATAGATGACCCAAGCGGTACTTTCATTCTGGACCACTATATAAATAATTTGTGGGTGAGAGGAAATTTCATCATCCTGTCGGGTGTTTCTAGCCTATACCGACATATTCTCCCTCAATATCCTCATGATGCGTAAAAAATCGCAAGGGCTAGGAGGTCTCTTAGTTGAGCAAAATGTCGCATGTATAGGGGCCCGAAAATAATATCCCCAGAGCATTACTAAGAGTCAAATTGTTTTAGAAGCTACTCCTTTATCCAAAAACATTCTTTGAAAGTGGTGCATCAAAATTTACTTTTAAGAAGTTACTTTCCATGTCCGACTTTAGGCCCGCGCCATAAGTTGCGTGTAAAATCATCCCTTTAGGGCATGAGGCAAGCCTACCTAAAAGAATGTTTTCTATCCCTAGGGTTGTAAATGCTTGTTTATGTTAAACTTGCCAAATACATTCAAAACAATTTTGACATCAAATTATGTGCTTGATCTAAAATGAACACATCCAAACAAATATTGAACATGATGGTTGAATCGCAAACCCTTTGACTTAGTGTATGCTTTTAAAAGAAGCCCTATATTTGCATTCCTTGAAAGGATTTTTCTTAAAGGTTTATGAATATTCAAGCTTTGATTTCAAGCTGCATTAGATCAAAGTGAACATTTGGAAACTATGGCTTGGGTGTCATGATTTCACAACTTAAAGCCATAGACATGAAGGTCACACAACTCCATGCTTTCTAATTTAGTCCAAGTGTTGTTGTATCACTTTCCATACTCCAAACATAGAGAAATTGAGGAAAAAACCAACTTAAACTTGCAAAAATCCAGAGAAAGATTTCTCAAACTGGAAAAAAAAACACACAGAGACCGCCTTTGCACAAAATTTCAATGCAATTGCCACATTTTCTGCCACAATTGCTAAAAATTCATTGCATTCGCTCTTTGTCTTAGAAACTTCACTGATGAAAAATAGTTGCATTTGACATAAATTTCGCACTTGATGCAGAACCCGTGCACTTGCTTATTTTTTCTCACACTTGCTTCTGAGAAACTAGCGCACTTGTCGAGAAGATGCTCGCATTTGCTCAAAGAAACTCACTTTTTCCTGAGTAATCATTGCATCTTATAGAAACATACAAAAGCCACACTTTCTTTTCCAGCTCACTCTTGCTTCTCCAAAACCCGTGCACTTGACACATTTTTGACCACACTAGGCTCTCCAAATCGTGGTCATTGCTGCACTCTGGGAAAAAAGGAATCATAGAGTCTGATAGTGTTGGCATAACAATTAGCAATTCTAGAGTGTGAGTTGGTACAGACAACTATCCACAATGTGTAATGACTACTCTTCAAATTAGGAGGAGAAGCTCCCTTGTACGCTGATTTGCGTGAAAAAGTAAAGTAATCTAACTCCTATTTTTTGTCTCAGCTGGAAGAGGAACAAGGTTAAAAAAAAATAAGAACATTACAGCTAAGGATTTTCTCTGGTTTTGCAGATCACTAACTACAACTAAACTAAAAGCTTTAATCTATCCACTTCTCCTCAAGAAAATAGAGCATGAGGAAAAAGGAGTAGGAATGGTTTTATGATAATCTTTAAGTTAGGATTTCCAAGGAGATGATGACACCTATCTGAGGCATAGGCTGAAAGAAAGATTATTAGTACAACATTAAATGACAATCCTTACTTCTAAATTCCCAAGGAGGTGACAACACGTATCTGAGGTGTAGATATGAAACAAATATTGTTAAACATAACATAAGAACGCCAACTAGGACATCAAATTGCATTGGCAAGACACACATACAATAAATGATCAAACTAGCCACTCCGTTTAACTAAGGTGAACAAGTACCATAATAATAACATTCAGGTAAGGTTGCACAACTATTTATTATCATAATAAAAGTTCGTTGAACAAATACAAAATAGCAATACTATAGGTAAGGTTGCTCAACATGTATGCTATTCCGTGCAAAAGTTAATTACAAATGAGCAAAGAGCTCTTATTTATAGACATCAAAAGGTGTAGGGAACCCTAAAATCACCTTGAGTCAACTACAGTCTTGCGAGCATGCAAGATCTTATTGCTAAACCCTAAATAAAGGAAACTATACAGTTAACTAGAAAACCACCATCAGTTAACCAAAACAAGACTAATCTAAAATGGACATGTGCAACATGCACGTCCTTATTGAAATGAAAACTCCAACTGTACATTGATGATTCCAAGATAGACATAGCATGATATGTGGAACAACGAGTTAACTCAGAAAGAAGCATCGAGTTAACTATTGTGTTTGATGTCTATCCTAAAAAGGTGGGATGTCTTGATCTGGAGTTTATTAGTCGTGATCTCAGGAAATTAACCCCCCCACAAGATCATTGACTGCATCACCATCTAGAGATCATCACATGTCCCAACTGTCAATTCACTACTTGTCAACAACTCAAGCAATCCTGGAAATCTCTGCACACTTAAACTGGCATTTCATTGACTAGAAACTCTGGTGGCTTTGTAATTGAAGTGATGGCCATTGTTTCTTCTGCAACTTTACAATTCTGACACTTCTCATATTTTTCACACCTTTCTTTATGGAAGAGTGTTACATGATGAAACCGCGAAGTTTGAGTGTGAACCCTCTGGTTGTGAGAAATGCAAACGAACTTGTTGCACACACAAAATTCCAATGATATCAACCCTCTAAACCGGGCTTGGAAGACAATCAGCTATATGAGGCATGAAACCATGTGGACTTGAGTGACTACGCCTGTCAACCCTCAGGATGCGCTTGATACAAATCGATGTCAACTTTACAAATTGGTGTCAGCTTTTCTGATGAAATCATGAATTAAGACCGATTTGGTCTTGAATTCAGTTTGTGTGAACTGCATTATGAAAAACTTGCCTATTGACTATAAACACGGCTATGTTCTGACAACTTTCACCAGAAAGCTAAAATGTCTCCTAATGAGGCGGGGGGCAATTTTCACAAAAAAATTTAAGATGTGGGTTTTGTGCAGAAGATGATTCTAAGCAAACCCAGATCCTTTGTTTTGAAAAATACTGAATTTTACTCTACCATGCAAAGGAAATTCAGTTGAGAAAAGCCAAGCTTCGAGAATTGAAGCTTTGAGGCAATTTTTCTTGAAAAATTGTAACACATGGGTTTTGTAGAGAAATTCGTGCAAAACAAACCCAAATGATCAAAATTGTCAAAAGTCACTGAAATCTTGGACATATGAAGAAAACCTAAGATGAGAATAGAAGAATTTAAGACAAAAGGTAGAAGTTTTATGGTTCTGCTTCTACAAAAATTGCCATGCTTGTCTAAAGTCTGCTGATTATTCTGGACCTGTATCTACAAGGAAATCTGAAAAATAATATCTGTAGCACCTTCGAATGCTTGCACAATGAGAAAATTCGCTTGCACAATGAGGAAATTTGCTTGCACTTCAACCTGTTGTGAGAGAAATGGATGTATTTTCCATATTAATAAATAATTTTGAGGGTTTAGGCACCAACTGTAAGTAGAAACTCTGATCTGGAAAGAAATTATCTAATTGGACCTCACTTCATTCAATAGAAACTGACTTGGAGTTTCAAAAATATTAAAATATTAAAATATTTAGTCCAACTCATGCAAATTTGCAATTGAGTCTCAAAATAGGCACCAATACTAAAATATTGAAGAAAATCACCCCATTAAAATTGATATGTTGAAACTAAAAATTTAATATTTTTTAATTGAGTTAACTGAAATCTCTCTTTCTGGGTTTACTTAGAATATTTTACTAATTCCAAAACATCAAATTTTGACTCTCTAGATGTCCCCCTTCAAAAGTAGAGATTTTTAGCTAACTTCCTATTTTGTAGCTTGTTGAAAATGTCACTGTAGCCTCTGTTGAGCTCTGATTTACGGATGTCCGATTGATGTTGGAGCTGAGCTGACACATCCACTATGAAGCTAGAAATACTCTGATGAAATGTTTGTAAGGAGCTACAAGTGTTAAAAACCACGTCTAGTGCCTCAAAAACAAAGTTGCCTTTTATTAAAATAATTTACAAGGCACTAGACAACCATTTCTTTGATTTTCCATTTCGTACTTTAAACTGTCACTGCCGGTGAATGATGACTCCTATCAACTGGATGTTGGATCCATTACGTAGTTAGAAGAATTTCACAAACAATGCCTATATGCAGAGCATCTGAAAGTGAATTTAAGACCCTTAAATGCAAGGGCACCTCTCGCCTACAGAGGCGCAACTACCATTTTGAGAATGATTTTGCAAATTGCAACTTTCAAACGAACGTTGTACTTTGACCCTTGACACCGGGAGCTGGATTGCTCTGATGTGTGAGCCGTTGATCTCATCGCAAAGATGGAACAACTTAGAAGAGATGTTCCTAGAAGTGATGAAGCGAGAAAACTGCTTCTAAGACCTCCAGTAGAAGGGCGCCTTTTTCAAGGGAGTATGTAAATTCCATACTTAGCCATTTTCCTGGTTGTTTTCATTCTTCAGTGTTTTCTACTAATTCTTCACTCACATGCATTTGACAAACCCTGAGGGCTGACAGTTGGATTCACTAAATAGCTAGGAGGATTCTACACAGGTCTCGTGAAGACGACGACTGCTAAAATCCTCATCTAGCTAGCCAAAAGGCTAGGCACCCCTGGCCTATAGAGGTACAGTTTGATATTTTCACTTTTATTTCTCCTCCATTTTACGTGCTCTCTGGAACCACTGTCACGGTTACTTAGCACATCTAGCGATCTTGCAAATGGATGCATTGTGGAGCTGGTCTGAATCAGAAGAGATCCCTTGGAAACATAATCTACAAATTCATTCATCTGACATGTCTAATTCAAGGGCACCCCTAGGCTATAGGGGCACAAAAATAGCAAATTTGACTCTCTGTGATGTGAAAAATCTTCGTAACTTCTACTTTTGCCTTTGATTGTCAGAGTTCTGTAACTCAAATGGACTCACTTGATAGCTTGTTGGAAAGCTGGATGAAAACTAAAGAGAATGAATGTATCTGCAACCAAAAACAACTGAATCTGAGCCTCCAAATTGAAGGGCGCCCCTAAGCTATAGAGGCACAAATTTGCTCTAGACTTGATATTTTCCTTCATTTCGCACTCTGCAAACACCGTGTTGATTGTCGAGTTGATCACATAGAAGCATTACTGCTGTTGATGTGTGTGTGTGACTGTATTTCACCATTTTCATATGTGCAGACACTATAAAGTTGACTTGCACGTTGATTGTGCAAGTGTCTCCCACATTACAAAGTGAAGTGTTTCCAGACTTAGAATATTTTTTGCACTTTTCGCCATTTGAAAATCCCCTTCATTGTGAAGCATATTCTTTAGCATATTTTGTCAAAGAATGTTCTGCTTTGAGTTTTAGGCTTAGATTTTGACACTTGGTACTGGCCAACTGCCATTAAAAACCTCAGAGGTCCTAACTTTTCTCCTAAAAAAGTGAAAACTACCCAACAGGCTTAAACTAACTTTTAACTGAAACTGACTTCACCACTATGTTCGTGATATGAAATAAGCTAGTCAAAATTAATTTCAGCCAATTCTAAAAAGTTTCAATTTTTAGGTTTTCACGACATGTAATGGGGGTGATTGAAACCATAAATTTCAATTTTTCCAAATCTTTCCAATATCTTCTTGACACCAAACTGACTCAAATTTCATACTTGATTTTCCCAAAAACTATGTTTTGACATCATTTTAACAAGGTTTAGACTATTTTAAGCAAAATGCCTTAATGAAGCAAAAAAATTGGTTTGGGTACAACATATAGTATGTAGCCCTTTGTAACCATTGATACCACTCTACACGAATGGTATCTCACTCTACTCTGAGAGTAACTCTATCTGTCATAATCACCTATAGCTAATCCTCTACAACATGTCATCGCCCACTCTCGTTGTCTCGCTCAGCCCTCGGGCTATCCCTCTCTACTGTCACTGTTGCAAGTTGTGCCTCTACAATCTATCACTACACTATCTCTATAGCCAGCTAAGCACCTCCATCTCCTGGTGGGGGAGGAGGACCTGGAACCTATCCATGCACCTAAGGAATCTGATCACCTTGCGCCTGATCACCCTATGCGCCATCATGTCGAGCCCTATCTAGTTTCTCTACAAGAACCTCGATGCGTTTTCACTCCTTGCCCGACCTATAATACTTGCTCTACCTAATGTAATATCATCCCCAATATCTATGAATCTTAAAGGCCTATGGTGTTCCCACCACTGATCAAAATTAGGTGTGGTACATGGATCTGCTAAACCAACCGACCAACCCCAACCAACTGGGGCAAGTGCTCTGAATGCAACAACAATAGCATCTTTGTATGACTGGTGATCCCATACACGGACCTCCCTAGTGGTCTGACCGAAATGAGCCTCATAAGTATCAAGAAATCAGTCCTATCTCTCTCCAAACTGACGACATACTCTATCTGGTAAGTAACTCTCTAGCAAAGAGTGGGAGTGACCAATCAACCATCTAGTCTATCAATAGTAAACAAGCTACTCTAGATCCTCTGGCCATGCCTCATATTCCATATAGGGTCTCCAAACAAAACTTGGCGTATCATCGAAAACATGGCACCAATATGGAAGATCTCCCAGCAGGGTATAATGTAAGAAATCTCCATAATGATATGAGTACGGATCCTTAGGACTACAATCCTATATCACATCAAGCCGAGCAACTACAATGTGCTCCCAGGCCCAAATATGCAAAAGAGAAACACCTATGGAAATATATTTCCCACCTCGATATACAACCTCGTGCATATCTTTGTAAAGGGGGCGAGTAGACACAAACCCCATGCATATCTGGTCCCATGCTCAAACATACCCTCAATGCAAATACCCCACCCAATTGGGAACTGACGACCTCTCCTATTAGGAACAACTAGTCTTGAAATCAAACCACAAAGGACAAGAGAAATAGGGTCTGCACTACCAATGAACTCAGATAAATCAATCTCATACTGTCAAACCTCTAAGTGTCTGACACCCAGCACACGCCACATGGCATAGGTATCCCGTCAAACATGGTATGCCATGAGCTTACCATGGATAGGAATGTGAAGAATCCTCCACACATCCTCGAGTGTAATGGTGGCCTCTCTTGTAGGTAAATGAAACAAAGACGTCTCTAAATGCCACCGCTCCACAAGCGCAGTCATCATTGTTGTATGAGTCTAGATGGGAGGCATATAACAGACATGATGTAGCTTGACTGCATCTAGAAAGTCTCACTCTAGAACATTAGAATGGAAAATCAGATCAAATAGATCTCAAAGTCATCTCTCCCTTGGCTATAGTAGTTTAAGGACCACCTACAATAATTTTAAACCCATGATGTTAGGGTTTCACTCTGAATGCGCAAAATAACACAAAAGCAATAAAAAACAAGACTTACGGTTCCAAACAGAAAAAAGCTAGCAATATTTAGCAAGAGCAAAGGAACAAGAGCAAAATCAATGGTTTATGTCAAGGGCATTGGTTTAGGTCAAATTTGAGAATATCAAAAGTGAGGAAATTTGGTAAGTGCGAAGATCTAAAGCAGATGCATAGAAAATAAACCCAAGCAAACAAAAGCGAAGAAATAGAGCACATGTGAGTTGCAAAGGAAAAGATTTAGGTCAAAGGTGATGATCTAGAGTAAATGCACAAGTTCAAAGCAAGAGAGACCTTCCTAAGCTATCAAAAGTGAAGAAAATGATGCAAATGTGTAGAAACTATTAAAACCTAGCTATTGAATCAAGGAACTTTGTACATGAATTACGAGAACATGACAAGATGAAAATGAGAAGCGAGAGGGTACATACCGGGCCACCCATGCCTACGGGCCGTCCAAAATCTCAAACCAAGTTTGAATGATGCGATGCTCCCCAAATCCTCAGAATTGCTCCTCGAAAATTGACAGAATTGGAAATCTAGAGACAAGAATTCGCTATAGGATCAAAGTACAAATGAGCTAATTAGAACTCTAATTTCCTATATTAACCCTCAAGAACCCTAGTTTTTACCTAGGAAACCCTAATTTTTAAGTAAGGGAACCTTGCTTCGTTCACATTAGGACTTCCAGGGAACATTGAAACAAGAAATGAGGGACCTATAGACCTAATTCTCTAGCCTAAACACATTTGAACTAAAATAGAACAGTTTCATGAGCTTGACCTCAAAAACAAAATTTCCAGCCAACCTCTCGAGGGGGTAGCACAGAGTCCTTCCATCATTCCACTGACTACCGAGGCACAATGGGGCATAATTTTTTTTCAAAAAACATTGATCTTAAAAATAGAATCTTTGAAACAAAGCAACCAGTATTTTGCATCAAAGAGGGGCAAAATGTAGACATGTAAAATTGACCTAACATCTATCACACACTATAAACTATATTTTCACATCATCGACATCATTATCATCAAACATCACTGCATTTCACATCAATTGCATTTGAAACCCTAATTTCCCCTATTAATTGAATAACACAACATTATTCAATTAATTCACTTTTTCATCATTTTTGACTAATTAAATAAATTCCATTTATTTAACAAAGTCCAAAAACCCTATTTCTGCTATTAATTGGATAAAACAATATTACTTAATTAATTCATGTTTCTATCATTTTTGACCAATTAAATAAATTATATTTATTTAATAAAGTCATAATCTCACTTTATTTTGTCTTGATTAATTAAATGACGCCAATTATTTAATTACGTCCCTAAAACACTTTATTCCCCTAAGGTAATTGAATTATTAAATCATAATAATTTAATTACGACACTTTCCCTCCAAAATTTGAATAAGTTGAATAAACTATTCAAAACATTATCAAAAATCAAATCAAATTAATGCAACTTTGTTTGCAAAATTCAAACTTGATTTGCACGTTCAACTCCAAAATTAATTAATTAATTATTCATTCTCAACCACTTTTTTGATTGAGAAAATTACGATTGCTGACTAAGCCATCTAATTTTCTAATTAAGCCATCTAATTTCCTAACTAAGTCATCTAAATCCTGACTGATCAATCTAAATCCTAACTAACTAATCTATTCCTCAATCAGACAAATTGTGCAATCTACTTTGCATAATCTATTCATGTCTAAATCCTCTCAACAACTTTCAATCGTCAATCTTGATTCAACATTGTTTAATCCTAATTGTTCATTTCAAATCACTTTTTTTATATAACAAAACTCTTTCCTCGCAAAAAAGGATAGAAGAATCAACATCATTTGCACAACGAAGTACTTCCAACATCCACAACCACCATTGTTAGAGCTTCAACATACCTTCGATCAACCATTCACGCATCAAGCTTTTGCACACGAACTATGGAGGCTTTGTAGTGATACGAGCAACCACATCCTCATGAATACACTCCAATATGGGATGGTAACACTATGCTTTTTCATGAATTCATGTATGCTTTCATATTTTGATCTTGTTTCTTGAATTTGGTAATAGCTTAGTTTCATTTCATAAGTGTAGGAATAGATCTTAGATTAGTGTTCTTGATCTTAGATTAGATTCTAAATTCAAGTATGTTTATCTATTTACACTCTATGGTTTTCCCCCTCACACACCTATTAATTTCTTTATAAACCATAAATTTTAAAGTTTTCATAGACTTAAATTATAATATTTTATGTCATTGAGTTGTTCTTGTCCCTCGAGGAAGCCTTTTAATTCCTCTTTGAAAGGGACTCTTATGATTAAGGATTCATTCATCCCTTCATCATGCTTGTTACTTTCACTATTTATTTTCTTCCTACCCTTACTATCTAATACTTATTTATAAATGGTATATTTCATTTATTCATCATTTTATAAGGCATCAAACAAATTAACATCATTTGCAAATTCCTAATCCTTAGCCATTTTTTTCATTGTTTGTGTACTTTTTTCTTATATGCAAACACTTTTGAGATTGAATATTTTCATTAATATTCTTCTCATGCTCCCTAGTTAAAGTATTTTACATACAAAATAACTTATACACAATATTATTGCAGACACTGAAAAATATCCTAAATGATATCATACACTTGAATTAGGTGTACTAACATCATTTCCTCTCAAACCCATCCTCTTTTCGCTTAATTAATTAAATTATCCTAGCTATTTAATTAATTGCATCATTTTTCATCTATTAACCTAATTCATCAAATCAGGTTAATTCACCCCCTTTCGCGCTAACATTTCATCTCATTAAATTAAATAAACCAAACTATTTAATTTAATTCCCTAAGTCATCTTATTCAATTAAATAACCCTAAGTTATTTAATTAAATGTCATTTCACCTTTCCCCATTCATTAAATCATTTAATTTAATGAATATCACTTTTAATTCTTCTAATTCCCCTAATTGTATGATTAAACCTTGTTTAATTAGCAATTATCTAATTAATCAAATTCCTCCCACTTGCAAAGGAATATTCCAAAAGAATATTCCTCCTTTGCACAATTTAATTTAGTTTTAATTAACTAAATAAACTTTTTCCTCACCCATGAGAATATTCCAAAGAATATTCTCTCCTCCAATCATTTGAAAAAGGGAATATTCTCACTTGGCTTCTTGAGAAAGCTAAGCTTGAAACCTCTTGAGCAAGTTAACTTTTGACCTCTTAAATAGGTCAAAAGTGTGTTTGTTTTGAAGGAATGAGAACCCTTGATTAAATCTCATCTTGCATTCTCACCCATTGACGAGAATCCATGATCCATGGCTCCCATTTCCTCCATCCTTGTCTGTTGATTAGATTTTTCAATCTCAACCCTCCATTTCTCATTTGCTTTCCTATAAATAAAACACTATTTGGAGACAAATGGATCCATCTTTCAATTGAAAACTTATGTTGTTGGAATCACTCACACTCACACTCATCTTTGCTCACATTAGCACATTTTTAGTTCATTTTTAGCTGCATATTAGCTTTAAGCTTCCATTAATGGCTTCCATGCATCCATTTATCTTGTTTATAGATTAGAGTTTGAATCTTTTGGTTTAAATCTCATTTAGATTAGCTTAGAAATTGCATATTTAGATCATTTTTAGCATAAAATCATGCTAATTTAGCTTGCATCATGTTTAATTTAGCATAAATCATGTTTTCATCCATAGATCACAACAGTTTCATCAATTCTCTTCAATAGAATCGATTGAAACAAGCTCAATGATCACAAGATTGAGAAAGGGTCGTTGTTCCACATCAACATGACACCAATTCCAAAATGGGATAAGTTTCAGATGGATTAGAGTAGATATTTAGATGCTTTCACAGTTCATAATGTTTAGTTTCAATAAATGTTTAGCTTGAATTTCATTTGAATGATCTTGTTTAAGATTGAGTATTAGTGGCTACGTTATGCTTCGATTCTTCATGAATCAAGCATAATTCGCCCATACTAGTATCCTTAGTTGACATTTTGGCACTAGGAGGGTAGACTATCAATTTAATCAATTTCTATCTTGAATTCCATTTGTTTTGAATTTTGCAGGAAAGAGCGACGCCCAACTCAATTTCAATGATGCCTTTATAGGGTGTCGCCATATAGTGACACTATCGTCATTTAAAACAATAATGCCTATTAAATGGACTGACGCCAATTAAACAAAGAGTGACATTAATAATTTATCGAGGTATTGAAGATTTACAAATGGCGACACCTGACCAAATAGCGATGCTATCATGCTCTCTAGTTTTTCTACAGAGTGACGCCCTTATTCACCAGAGTGACGCTATCATGTACAGTGACATCCAACTTTGGTAAGAAATTTAATGATCATTTTTTTAGCATGTATTTTAATTTTTTCGATTCATCAAGGTACTAACATGCCTCTAACATTGTTATGGTTTTTAGACTAACGTGGTTTACAAGTTAGACGACATGAAGTTAAAGTGAAGAAGCATTTTCTTATCAATATTTTATGATTGTAACAAGCGTTTGACACTTTGGGGCAATTATAACCTGGTTTTTTATGCTTTTTACTTCATGTTATAGGACCTCACTAAATTTCATTTGGGTTTAAAATGAACTCTCAAACGGGACTAAAATTGAACCCTCATCTCATCATTGTCTTTTGGGTTTAAAATTGAACAAGGCAACTTAACATTTCATTTGGTGCATAAAATGAATTCATCTTAGCTTTAGCTAGTAAAATGAATCTGTGTTTGATTTGTTGTGACACACTTGTAGTGTGTATCCAATCCCCTTGTGCTTCATGAAATATTGGGTGAAGAGAAACACTCCAAGTGTACTTCATTGTTTATGTGCACTTATAGTATGTATCCAATCCCCTTGCTTTTCATGCGATCTTGGGTGAGGAGAAATACTTAAGTACACTTATGTTTTATGTCACCCTTAAGAGAGGACTTACTATGAGACACATCCCGCAATGGGAAACTCATAAGAAAGTACTTGCAAGCACATTTACCAACATGCTATATTAAAGGTTGGGAAATCATGAGAAAGTACCTTCTATCCTAGACTGTATAACATACTGCACCTAGTACCATGCCTTAAGTGGAACGAGAACGGTAGTAAGTGTTGGAATATTGTGCCTCAATCTCACAGGCTGAAACCTCTGAAAGAGACAGGTCGATGTGACATCTTTTTGTCTGGCCGACCAGCAGTTGTGCAACCTTGTGAAATGTTTAGGTCATTGAGACCTTGTTACTTTCATGCCAATTGGAGTTATCGCTGTGACATGTTGATCACTATGAAATTTTCTCTCTTCCCACCTGAGCAGATCTCTCGCCGACTGTGGTTCATAGTGGTTGTCGAGGACACTTGTGGCAACAACAGTTATCGGGGAAAGATATGAACGTTTGGTATGAAGTCTTACCGACAAGAGATTTCTCGCCGAATGGTTATACCTTGGAGTCATTGGTGTAACATGTGACTTCAGTAAGAACTATTGGCAACAAATGGTATGTCTCGCCAACAGTGTTACACTCAAAGTCATCGGGGAGACCATTGGCCGAAAGGCTTGCTTCGGTATGATGTCTCAACGAATAGCAGAAGTCTTGTCGACAGAGCTACATGTGTTTGTTATCAGGTGTCTTCAGTGAGACTCCTGGCCACTGATGTGGTCTCGCCGATAGGTGTGTTGTGTCGGTATGATCTCCTGGCGATAGCAATAGTCTCGCTGATAGGAATGTTGGTGTCTATGTGACCTTTGAACAGCGGTATGACCTCTCACCGAATAGCGATTGTCTTGGTGAATAACGCTACATGTGATGATATTGGTATGATGTCTTGGTGACAAGGGGAAGTCTGAGTGACAAATTTTGAACTCGGTGTAACCTCTTGCCAAAGGCAATGAGTCTGGCCGATATCAACAGTTGGGTCTTGTGGCATCGGGGAGACACAGTTAGTGTCTCACCGACATGCAAACATAGGTTGAACGTTTTGACCGATTGAAAGACTATCCTACGTGGTGTGTATTCGACCAATCAGGGAGCAGAATGGGAACCATTGGAAGTTAGACTGTTGTGGTCATTCTATGAGGAAGTTCAACAGACCAGGGATGACATGGATATACTTGGAGATCGAAGATGACGTTCGGTTCGTTGAATGGTTGGATGAACAATTCGATGAGTGATCAGTGTGAATTCAATTCTAAGAGTATTGTAACTTGAATGTTTTGTACAAGGTTTATCAAGGATTATGTTGTTGTAAATTGACATTAGAAAGATAAGTTTGATCTCTGTATGTAATTTCCATTACTGTAATACAAAGGGGGTTTTCTTGGTGTGGTGGGTTTTTCTCCCGTAAGGGTTTTCCCACGTAAATCTGGTGTTCATCTGTGTATGTTAATTTCTCTGTTTCTATTATTTCTTTCAAGTGTATCTTAATTGGACTGTAATTGAAAATTTAAAATCACCTCTACATTCTTCCCTGAGGTTTTGACATTAGGAGAGTTGTTTCCGCACCTTAGCTTTCCTTACAAGTGGTATCAGAGCCTGGCCAGTTGTGTTATCCTTGTGGGTACATTGGGTTTTTTGTGTCAATTCTATTTCAGTGGGAGTCTTGTAGAAGTTTTGGTAATTTGAATTACAGGTTAAGATGGAAAGCACGTTAGGAAAGATTGAAATTGAGAAATTCAATGGCAACAATTTTGAGATGTGGAAACTTAAAATGGAAGATCTATAGGTTGATCATGATCTATGGATTGTTGTGTCTGGAATGAAGCCTACAGGCATGAAGCAAGAGGATTGGGACCTTGCAGATAGAAAATCTAAGGGGATGATAAGGCTCTGTTTAGTAGACTCTGTTCTTCTGAATGTTCATGAAGAAAAGATTGCATCTTCCTTGTGGAAAAGACTGGTAGCTATTTATTAGGGCAAGTCCTTGGTGAATAATTTTTTCTTGAGGAAGAAGTTGTACTCTTTGAGAATGTAGGAAGGAGGGTCTGTTGCTGATCATTTGAATGCATTCAACATGTTTATTGCACAGTTAACATCTATGGGTGTGAAGATTGATGAAGAAGATCATTGTATGTTGTTATTATGTTCTTTGTCAGATTCTTAGGATCACTTGGTGATGGCTATCGAGAGTACGACATCCACTTTTAAGATGGAAGATGTTGTTTCTTCTTTGTTATCAGAAGAGATGAGAAGGAAATCTTTTGAGATGGCGAAGGAGGCTCTTGTTGTTAGAGGAAAATCGAAAGATAAAGGAAAGAAGAAGGACAAGAAGTCCAAATCCAAATCAGAAGGGAGATCAAAGTCTCCTGGAAAGTAGTCCAAGGTGAAGTGCTGGAATTGTGGGCAACCTAGTCATGTCCGAAAGGATTGTAAAGAGGAGAAAAAGAAGAAGAAGAAGAAGAATTATTTCGATAATGATTCTTCTCAGAGTGATGCAGACACCTTCATTGCAGCCTTGGCTACACAGGCATCAGATGATCTCTGGCTGATTGATTCTGAAGCATCTTTCCACATGACATCTCATAGAGACTTGTTCACAAAGTATGAAAAATATGATGGTGGAAAGGTGTATTTGGCAAGTGATTCATCTTTGGAAATAGTTGGTCGTGGAAGAGTCAAAATTCAATTCCCTGATGGAAGAGTGAAGGGAATCAATGATGTAATGCATATGCAAGGTCTGGCTCAAAATTTACTTTCTGTTAGTAAGCTGAATGATATTGGAGTGCAAGTCATGTTCTCTGGAAATGGTTGCAAGATGACTAGAGGCTCAATGGTGCTAGCAAGGGGTGCTCGTATTGGTACCTTGTATAAGCTAGATGCACATTTTGTTCAATGCAATAGTGTCTCTATAAAGTCACAAAAAGCTACTCATGGAGAAAAAGAGGAAAAAAATTCTGATAGTGTAAACTCTATGGAAGTTAAACTTCCAGCAGAAAAGACTATGCTCTGGCATCATAGGCTAGGCCATATTAGAGACAAAGGTTTAAAAACCTTGAAGAATAAAAACCTGGTTGAAGGGCTTGATTACTGTAACCTTGAATTCAAATTTTGTGAACATTGTATATATGGTAAACATCACCGTGTTTCATTTTATTCCAATCCTCACAAATCTTCTGGTTTGCTTGATTATATACATTTTGATGTTTTTGGTCTAGTGAATGTTCCTTCTTTGTCTAAGTCAAGGTACTATGTATCGTTTATTGATGATTATTCAAGGACATTTGTCTATTTTTTGAAAATTAAATCAGAAGTGTTCAGTCAGTTTAAGGAATTTAAGAACCTTGTAGAAAATCATACTAGAAGGAAAATAAAATGTTTAAGGACTGATAATGGTGGTGAATTTTATTCTGATGATTTTGAGAGGTATTGTAAAGACCATGGGATTAAAAGACATAAAACTAAACCTTACACTCTGCAGCAAAATGGAGTTGTAGAAATGTTCAACAGGACTATGATGGAAAGAGCACAAAGTATACTGAGTAGTGCTAGCTTGGAGGAGAAGTTTTGGGCTAAGGCAGTTGCTACAGCATGTTACTTGATAAATCGTTCTCCTAATTCTGCTCTTGTTGAGAAAACACCTTTGGAAGCATGGTCTAGAAAGAAGCCCTCTCTGAGACACATTCGAGTCTTTGGCTGTGAGGCATATGCACATGTGTCGAATGAGAAAAGATCTAAATTGGAGAACAAGGTTGTCAAATGTATTTTTATTGGTTATAGTGTTGGCATAAAAGGATACAATCTTTGGAATCTTGATACGGAGAAGGTTATGTACAACAGAAGTGTTATCTTTCATGAGTTGAAGCCTTCTACCTTGGATCTGCAGTCAGAGACAAAATTAGAAAACAAAAAGTATGTAGTTGAAAGTCCTCCAACACCAGAGAAAGAGGAATTCAAAATTCAAAATGTACCTGAAACTAAGGAGAGCTCAAGTAGTTTTGAGAGTCCTGATGAAGAAGAACAACCTCAGCCTCAACAAGTGAGGAGATCAACTCGTGAAAGAAAGCAACCTGATAGGTATGGGTTTTCTTTGATAGATTCTACTTGTGCCTATGCTTTAATTTCTAGCACTGATGAACCTAGGACTGTGAAAGAGGCATTTAGAATGTTTGATTCAAACTCTTGGTTGGAAGCCATGAATGAAGAAATGGCATCATTAGAAAAGAATGACACTTGGAGTTTGGTGCCCTTGCCTGAAGGCATAAAAGTTGTGGGCTGCAAATGGGTATTTAAAAAGAAAATAGGTATGGATGCTAGTGTGGAAAAGTATAAGGCGAGGTTAGTTGCGAAGGGTTATTCCTAGGTTGAGGGAATTGATTATGGGAAAAAAATTTCTCCAGTAGCTAAGCTAACGTCCATTAGATTTCTTTTGTCACTTGCAGCAGCGTATGACTTAGAGATTGAACAGATGGATGTGAAGACAACATTTCTTCATGGTGATCTTGAAGAAGAAATTTATATGTCCCAGCTTGAGCACTTTGTGGAGAAAGGTAAAGAAAAACTGGTTTGCAAGTTGAAAAAATATCTGTATGGATTAAAACAGTCTCCTAGAATGTGGTACCAGAATTTTGACACTTTTGTTTTGTCATTGGGATTTGTAAGATCAAAATATGATCATTGTGTGTATTACAAAGCTTAAAGTGATAAGTTCTTATTATTTCTCTCTATGCTGATGATATGTTGTTCATAGGCAATAGTAAGTTAATGATTTCTAATCTTAAGTCTCAATTGTCTACAAAGTTCAAAATGAAAGATCTTGGTGCAACAAGGTATATTCTGGGAATGAAAATAACTCGGGACGGGAATAGTAGAAAACTTTGGCTCAGTCAAAGTAAGTATAGCAAGACTATTCTAGAGAGATTTTTCATGAATGATTGTAAGCAGCTAGTTGTTCCAGTTATGTAGGGAACAAAGCTATCTGTTGAAGAGTGTCCAAAATCTTCTACTGAGATGGAGGACATGACCAGTGTGCCTTATGCTAGTGCAGTTGGAAGTCTTATGTATGCAATAGTCTATAAAAGGCTAGACATTGCCCAAGCAATGGGAGTACTTAGTCGGTTTATGGCTAATCCTGGAAGAACACATTGGGATGTTGTGAAAAGAGTATTCAAATATTTGAAGGGCACTTTAGAATATGCATTGTGTTACCATGGAAATTTGGTTGAATCACAGAGGAGTCTCAACATTCGAGGCTATATGGATTCTGATTGGGTAGGGGACATTGACAGCAGAAGATCCACTAGTGGATATATCTTCATGTTGAATGGTGGTGCAGTGAGTTGGATGAGTAAGCGGTAGGCTATAGTCGCTTTGTCCACTATAGAGGCAGAATACATGGCAGCAACAAACGCCTGTAAAGAAGCAATCTGGTTAAAAAATTTATGTTCTAACATTGGTTTTGATGCACGGAAAATAAAAATTTATTGTGACAGTTAGAGTGCTATTTGTTTGGCAAAGAATCCTACTTTCCATGCCAGGACGAAACATATAGATGTACAGTATCATTTTGTACGAGATATGGTGGAGGATGGAAAGGTCTCTTTAGAAAAACTGGATACTCTGGAGAATGTTGTAGATGCATTGACAAAGCCAATGAGCACAAACAAGTTCAGGTGGTGTACCACTTCGATGGGCCTCAGTGCCCATGAATTTCAGTATTTTTGTTGTGCTTTGGAGGTGCCTATGTGATCTTCGTCAAGTGGGAGATTGTTGGAATATTGTGCCTCAATCTCACAGGTTGAAACCTCTAAAAGAGCCAAGTCAGTGTGACATCTTTTTGTCCGGCCGACTAGCAGTTGTGTAACCTTGTGAAATGTTTAGGTCGCTAAGACCTTGTTACTATCATGTTGACTAGAACTATCGCTATGACATGTTGATCGTTGTGAAAGTTTTTATCTCTTCCCGCCCGAGCAGATCTCTTGCAAACTGTGGTTCATAGTGGTTGTCGAGGAGACCTGTGGCGACAATAGTTATCAGGGAAAGATATGAACGTTCAGTATGAAGTCTTACCGACAAGAGATGTCTCACCGAATAGTTATACCTTAGAGTCATTGGTGTAACATGTGACTTCAGTAAGAACTCTTGGCGACTGATGGTATGTCTTGCCAACAGTGTTACACTCGAAGTCATCAGGGAGACCCTTGGCCGAAAGGCTTGCTTCGGTATGATGTCTCAACGAATAGCGGAAGTCTTGCCGACATAGCTACATGTGTTTGTTATCAAGTGTCGTCAGTGAGACTCATGGCAACTAATGTGGTCTCACCGATAGGTGTGTTGCTTCGGTATGATCTCCTGGCAATAGCGATAGTATCACTGATAGGAATGCTGGTGTCTATGTGACCTTTGAACAATGGTATGACCTCTCACTGAATAGCGATTTTCTTGGCGAATAACGCTACATGCGATGATATTGGTATGATGTCTTGGCGACAAGGGGAAGTCTGAGTGACAGCTTTTAAACTCGGTGTAACCTCTTGTCGAAGGCGATGAGTCTGGCCGATATCGATAGTTGGGTCTTGTGGCACCGAGGAGACACGATTAGTGTCTCACCAACATGCGAACACAGGTTGAACATTTTGACCGATTGAAAGACTATCCTACGTGGTGTGTATTCGACCAATCAGGGAGCAGAATGGGAACCATTGGAAGTTAGACTATTGTGGCCATTCTGTGAGGAATTTCAACAGACCAAGGATGACATGGATATACTTGGAGATCGAAGATGATGTTCGGTTCGTTGAATGGTTGGATGAACAGTTCGATGAGTGATCAGTGTGAATTCAATTCTGAGAGTATTGTAACTTGAATGTTTTGTACAAGGTTTATCAAGGATTATGTTGTTGTAAATTGACATCAGAAAGATAATTCTGATCTCTGTATGTAATTTCCATTACTGTAATACAAAGGGGGTTTTCTTGGTGTGGTGGGTTTTTCTCCCATAAGGGTTTTCCCATGTAAATTTGGTGTTCATTTGTGTATGTTAATTTCTTTGTTTCTGTTATTTCTTTCAAGTGTATCTTAATTGGACTGTAATTGAAAATGTAAAATCACCTCTGCATTCTTCCTTGAGGTTTTGACGTTAGGAGAGTTGTTTCCGCACCTTAGCTTTCCTTACAAGAGCCTTAAGTAGTAAGGCAAGCATGTATATGGCTGGGTTTTCTTGGTTTGTTACTAAGAGCCAAACCATTAAGTTGCCAAAAATCCTTAATACATGTTGGTGTAAGGATGGTCATTCTGAAGTTGCCCCACATTTGTACTATTCATTGTTGAAATAGAAAAATCCTTAGGATCTTGAGATTTGGTGGTTCCAAGAAGTGTTGCCAAATCTCTAACAGTTCGCAATGTCTTAGTGTTTGGAGAAATCCAAGTGGGAACTCAAAAAAGTATGGCCATTTCAACCTAGGATTGTAAATGATTGTGAGTCAGTTTAATACATTGCTTGGTTCCAAAATGTTACAAAAAAAATATTCACTATCTTCCTCAAAATTTCAAACATTTGGCTTAAATATGGATACCTCTTGAATTAGCCTTGATATTATTGCTTGTCCTAAGGATTTCTATTCTTAGAGATTTCTAAATATCTTGACTTATATCTCAATCCATATTTTCCAAAGACAACATAGGAAATTATGGATTCAACCTTGTGATTTTCACAAAATGGACATTGTGAAGGTTATGATGTTTTAGACATAAACATTTAGTTTGAAATCATAAATCAAGACAAGTGCTTGTGGTAAAATAAATTCACTTAAGCAAGATAAATTGACACAATTGAACCCCACATGACTATTTGGAGACCGATTGCTCCCGTTGAACAACCCGATCTTGAAGTTGCTATCATTCAGCTAAACTTTGAACTCATTAATGGGGAACAAACCAATATCATTAGTAGTTTGAGAAGCTTCACTTTTTTAACAAAAGAAACACCTACCCAGTGGAGAAACGTTGCAAACATCTTAGATGAATAAGAGGAACAAACTAATATTGAGGCTAGACAACCCATATTAATACCACTACATGGCAATAAATATCTTCCTTTCTTCCATAAACTTGAACTTTTCTAGATGATCTCACGGAAAGTTAGGATCCCCAAAAGAAGGTCTACTGGTCATCATTTCAAACTTAGGCATCTCAACTCAAAAGTAATCAAAAACCGTATTTCAACACTCTACCTCAATAGAAACAAATTGTTAGTAAAATTTTATGAACATGCATTGAGGAAACATCCACACATGTACATGTTCTTTATGATTCAAAACCCAGGTATTTTTTATGATAATCAACCTATCTAAAACCTTGGTCCTTTTTATGGTTTTGAACTCCTTTAAATTATCTATCACACAATCAAAATCCGTAGGGGAAGATCTACATTCCGCCATTACAAAAGTAGGTATCGTAATTCAAATTTTGGTAATAAGTGGGCCTTAACACTTTACCACATTCATAACCTCTTGTTAAGAAACTATTATGCTTGATCTAGGAGGAACCAACCAAATTTACATACCCACATCTATCCTCTCATTTAGGCCAACATTGGTCTTTAAGATTGGAACACTTTAAAGGTCTAGCATCATTATCACTACCTTGGTCTTGGAAAACAAAGGTTAACTTTAAGTCAACATTGGGTCAAAAATTTCATCCATCCTTCATCATATTTCATCCTTCACCTCATTTAACTTTGCAAACTTTTGAATACACAAACATTTTTTGACTTGGACATCAATCAACCCAAAACCCTAACTTAGCTATTTTGTATGTGAAATTTATCATTTTCCATGTATTTAGTTAAGTTAGTTATCATCTTTGAACTAGTCTATCTTGAAGGTCACAAGTATACCCTAAATATTTACAAGTTCATCAACATCCTTTATCTCAACATCAAAACGTCAAACTCGAGTCAACAGTGTTGTCCCAAAATGTTTGCAAAGGTCACTCTCCACATCGCCCATCTTTTCATCCCCCACTATCATCATTGCTCAAAAAATATTTAAAGTGTCCCTTTTACCTAGATTTGAGTCAACTAGAGAGTTCAAACATTACAAATCTTAACACAACTCTCCCAAATGTGACACCAAATTTATGGTAAAAACAAGATCACAACACAAGAGAATCATGGAGAAAACCAAAGTCCCATTTACCTCAAGTGATCCAAATCCTTTAGAATTTGATCCAAAAAATTAAAGTTACCCCATCACAACAACCATCATATCCATTAGAACCATATGAGATAGAAGACATAACAAACAATCCCTTTGAACTTACTAGGGAGGAAATCGTGGAACATCAAGCCTTTGAAAACGTAGCTCCTATTTCCCCATCATTTGTTGCACAAAATTTGACACACGGCTTCACAACTCCATCACTAGGGCTAACTCAAACATCCACTCCCAGTCTTGCAACAAGCCTTGCCAAGGACTTTGGTCTAACTTTTCCATTTGAGAGTAGCACATTGTGGGTATTGTCAATGCCAATCCTCCATCCCAAACAACCATGTGGACACCTACCTTTGGTGCTCCTCCTATTCTCAGAGATCCCAAACAACCATATAAACCTCTTGAACTTCATTATTCCACCATGAACTCCACATATCGAGGACACCCTTCTTCATCCATACCCATGAGTACCACAAGTGGGCCCACCATCACACAAAGCAGTATAGACCAAATCTCCCAAAACAACACATAATGGCATGTCAATACTATACCATAGATTCAACCCTTAATGCAGATAGGGACATTTTTACCCAATCCTCCCATTAGTTCATCTATACTAGTGGTTTCACAAAACACATCCACCCCATCCATTATCAACCCATCTCAAAATAATCCCTTAGTCACAAATCCCACCAACCTAGGTAATACCTTGTTTACATCTCTAGCAAAAGGAAATCCTCAAGATATGGGACAAGGGAACCTTTTTAATCAATGGACTCAAGGTCCTAGTGTGTCATTTCCATCATAAAATCTAATGGAACCATCTTCATCTTTTCCCACGGTCCTCTTTACCATACAAAATCAAACAGGACCTCAAACTTACATTCCTCCGCATAAATCCACCATCTTACAAGGGATGTTAAATCAAGGGAACCCTCCACCTCTCATCAGTAATTTGCTACCCACTTAGAACATCAACACTCACAATCCATCTCATATATCCCAACAACCACCTAATCCTACATTGCAAACACATTCCCTAGCTTTGCATCAAGCAACACAACAATAGCAAGCAACCCTAACAACCCAATAATAGTAGCAACAATGATAAGCAACCTTAGCAACACAACAACAACAAGAATCCCTAGCATCCCAACAAAAACAACAAGAAGCAACCTTAGCAGCACAACAACAACAACAACAAGAAGTAACCTTAGTAGTACAACAAGCGGCCTTAGCCCAACAACAACATCAAGCTCATCAGGCAGCTTTAGCATCATAACAACAACAGCAGGGCCAATAGTAAGCCCTCGTGGTGCAACAACAATAGCAGGCCCAACAACAAGCCCTAGTGGCACAACAACAACAAGCCTTACTAGATCAATAGTATTCCCAACAACAACAACAACAACAACCAAGTTCCTACTATAATCTTCAACAGAAAATCATCAATACAAACATGTTAGGAACATATACATCGATACCCCAATCACCCTCAAAGAATCGCATGCCACCATACACCCCATACAACACCTTATCATATCAAAACACATCTGTCATCCCATTGTATATTCCTCCACCAAATCCACAAGACGATCTAGCATCGTAGTTTAGGGCATTGTCACAAGAAATATAGGACCTTCAGATGGGAAAGACAAAGAATTGCCATACACAAAGTCTATGTCCTTATCCATTTGACCAAAACATAGCAATGGTACTATTCCCTCCTTGTTTTGAAATCCCCAAATTCGATAAATACAAAGGGAGAGGAAGTATTGTGGACCATGTAAAATAATTTAACATCATGTGTATGGAGGTGGCCTAAAATGATTCTTATTTAATGTGCCTTTTCCCTTGAACTTTAATAGGTCCTGCCATGGATTGGTTTTCTCATCTACCTCCTGGCATAAAAAATTTCTAAGAAATTACTAATAAATTCATTGATCGCTTCTCCTTCAATCTTGACATGGACGTAAGCCTAGAAGAACTATACACTCTTAGGCAAAATAAGGAGAAAATTTTGCTAATTTCTTACAACGATGGAGAAAAAGAGCCAGTAAGAGAAAATGGCCTCTTCCCGATGAACAACAAGTGGGAATCATCATAGAAAATCTAGATCTAGAACTATCATTCCACTTGAAAATGCAATGCATCACATCTTATGAAAAGCTTGTCCCTATATCCCTTAACATCGAGAGAGCTCTAATCTCACAAGCGAATACTCAAGCTTACAAAGATCATCACCTGTCAACTAGTTCAAATGACAAACCTCGTGTTTGGGAAAAGAATAAAAACATAACAAATGATGGAATCGTAGATGCTAAGGTGGTCCTAAGTTCCCCTAGGCCAAACAACAATCACGTTGCTAACATCCAACCAACTATGTAGCAAACAACACCTCCTTAGAATAATCAAATCAACAACACCAACATGCAACAAAGGAAAAACATTAAAAAGAACAACTATCCTAAATGAAAATACACACAGTTATCTGAACCCATAGAAACCATCATGAAAAATTTGGTAGAGTCAAATCTTATAACACTTCCCAACTTTAAAAACTACAAAGAACCACAAGAGAAACCATCCTAGTACAACGAGAAAGACCTTTGTAAATTTCACAAGATTAAAGGACACAAAACAACAAATTGCATGAGGCTCAAAAACATTATCCAATACCTCATAGAGAACGACACCATATCTGTTGAGGTACCAGTTGGGAATCAAGATCTTAAGATATACAAGAACCCTATGCCGAATCATAGCAAAGGGAATAACAATGGAAAAGCTAAGGATTACACAAACATGCAACATGCATATTCCAATGTAGTTTCTTCTTATGATAGTGTCATTACCATTGTCACCACCAAATGGCCTAGTACGAAGTGTGGAGTCACCACACAGAATGGAAAAATTACCATCCAGGGAGTCACATCTTAATCTAAGGCACAACCTACTTTGCCAACATCCAATCCTAGCAAGTACAATCTCCTAGATCAGCTTAAGAAGACCCCCACATAGATATCAATCTTAGAACTATTGAGGCTATCCCCCATACATAGGGAGATCTTGGAGAAAGCTTTATCAAATTCATCTATTCCCGAAGATATTGATACAGATTAGTTTCAATCTATGGTAGGCCATATTGCTAATCACCTTCTCACCTTCTCCAAGCAAGACCTACCATCACAACCATCTCATAACCATTATTTACACCTTGAGGTTATCATTCATAAGAATAAGGTCAAAAGAGTCTGAGTAGATGGAGGTGATGGATTGAACATTTTCACCCTTCAGTTAATCAAAAATATGGGCTATTTATAAGATACTATTGTAAAGACAAAGATTACCACCATCAGGGCATATGATGACCAAGAACGGGTATCACAAGGCATCATTGCATTACCCATCCAAGTGGGGCCCCTCATTGTAGAAACTACATGCCAAGTGTTATACCTTGATCTTCCCTATAACATCTTGCTTGGCCAACCATGGATCCATGCCCTAAAAGTTGTAGCCTCGACTTATCATCAATATGTGAAGTTTCCTTTCAAGGGAAGATAGATTACCATCCATGGAGATCCTGAGCCCTTTTACTACTGCAAAAATCTTGAGGCCAAGTTCTATAAGATTATCCAAGTACCCAAGAATGACGAAGGGCCTACACCTTCTACCTCATTTATTGATCCATCATCTCTTGCATCTACCTCTGAAATGAAAGCACTCATTATGCAGAACATACCTGATATCAAACAAGTGAACCAAGATGATGGTTGTGGGAACTATAAGCTAATCAAAAACACCTTTATCTTAGGAGAACTACCTATTTCTCCTCAATCTCATGGGAAACCCACATCTAGCATCAAAGAGCCTGAAACTATCAAGATGGCAGCTACTACCTTCACCAAGTGGGGGGATTTGAATCAAGAATATGCCAATGAGGATGATATCTCTAAACTCCTCTATCAAGATGAACGACCTATTCCCGCTCTTCCCATGGAAGATGATAAAAAAGGCTTGCAACTAATGAAGGGATGGGGATATAACAAGAATGATAAGTTAGGACAAAATGATAATGGTTTACTAGAACCCATCATTCCTAAGAAATGACTAAAGAATCTTGGCCTAGGTTGTACTACTAGCAAGGTCACCCTTTTCGGCAAGGGTACTTCCGCTAAATGGGTTGAGGCTTCCTCTTGGTTAGCTACATCACATGATACAACCTTAGATAAATCCCTCCTTGATATTGCTGACCTATTTGAGAATAACTTCGTCTTCATGATATCCATAACATTCTTCACTCTAAGTGATCAACTAATTGAAATACGCCTAGTATACCCCCAACTCATTGACATGGACCAATAAGGACCACCAATTTTGGATTTATTCAAAAATGATGAAGCGATCTCAGAATTCATGGGACTTTGTGACAACTTACCATGGGCAGATCACAAAGTAGGTTTTGACATAGAGTTCGACACAAGGGCATACTATGGGGAGATGATTGAATCCTTCAATCACAAAATTGATGAAATGCAACTAACATGTAGATCCTTGAGTGAAAACCGCATTGTGGCACTCTCTGGTCCTAAAATAGTAAAAACAAAGGACACATTCAAAATAAAAAACCTCTTTGAGGCACCCCAAGATGAGGGATTCAATCTCCCTCTTAGTGTAATGCATCCAAAAAACTCAGTAATCCTAGCAGAAAAGGCCACTTCGGTCAATGTGGGAATAGAAGAAGCACCTAAGATCACCTTCTATGTTGAATCTTTGTTGGATGAAGAACAGAAGAACCTAGCAACATTCTTGAAAGAGCGTAGAGCTAACTTTGCATGGTCATACACTGATATACCATGGCTCAATCCCAAAGTAGTTGTGCATCACTTAGTAGTTTATCCTGAAGCCAAGCCAATCAAGCAAAAATTATGGAAGATGCATCCTCATATAATACTTCTAGTGAAACTAGAGTTACAAAACCTTCTTGACATTGGATTCATTCAACCAATAGATTATCCTGAGTGGGTTTCAAACCTAGTACCAGTCTCAAAACCCACAGGGGGCATCTGAATCTGCACCAATTTCAAGGACTTAAACAAAGCATGCCTGAAGGATGATTTTCCTCTCCCTAACATCAACCTTATTGTGGACTTAATGATAAGGTATGAAATGTTATCACTCATGGATGGTTTTTCAGGCTACAATCAAATCATGATCACCAAGGAGGATCGACACAAAACTACATTCACTTGTTCATGGAGAACATATTGTTGGAATGTAATGTCATTCAAGTTAAAGAATGTAGGAGTAACCTATCAAAGAGAAATGACCCTCATCTTTCATGACATGATCCACAAAAAGGTTGAAGATTATGTGGACGATATTTTTGAAAAATCAAAGAAAAGAAGTGAGCACATAGGAGTCTTGGGATCCATCTTCAATAGACTTGAAGAGTATTAGGTACAGATGAATCCAAAAAAGTGTGTCTTCAGGGTTACATCAGGGAAACTTCTTGGCTTTATTGTCTCACAAAGAGGGATATAAATTGATCTAGCAAAGGTAAAAACCATCCTCGACATGGAACCACCACAAACAATAAAGCAGATGAGAGGATTACAAGGAAGATTGCAGTCTATTAGAAGGTTCATAATGCAATTATTAGATAAAATCCACCCCTTTTCGCATCTTCTCCATAAAGGAATAACTTACAAGTGGGATGAGAAGTGTGATAAAGCTTTCCAGCAAATCAAAAAATATCTACTAGCACCTCTAGTGCTCATGCCACCAATACCAAAAAAATTGTTGATCCTGTATATCACAGCAACATCAGCAACACTAGGATCTCTTCTAGCACAACATGATGAAAACAGAAAGGAAAGAGCTATCTACTACATCAATAGGACCTTGGTTGGATATGAAATGAACTATTCTCCCATTGAGAAAGCATGTCTAGCAGTAGTTTTTGCTTCACAAAATTTCAGACATTACATGTGGTCCCATCAAATCAAGATCATTGCAAAAATTGACCCACTCAAAAACCTATTATCTAAAGTAACTCTCACTGGGAGAATGGAAAAATGGGTAATGAACTTAATTGAATTTTACATAGAGTATGTGGAGCACAAGGAAATCAAAGGACAAGTGATCATAGACCAACTAGTAGAGGCACCTATCTATGCAAAGAACCCTTTAATATTTGAGTTCCTTGATGAATCAGTGTTCCTTATCAATCTCGTGTAGCTCAATGGAAGATGTATTTTGATGGATCATTCACACAACATGGATCAGGAGTAGGTATTCTATTCATCACCCCTCAAGGTTATTGCATTCCAAAGTCATATCGGCTATCGTTCCCTTGTACTAATAACATTGTTGAGTACGAATCCCTAATCATAGGTCTCATGATATCAATTCAATGGTAGATATAAGATATGAAAGTCTATGGAGACTCACAGCTGACTATCAACCAAGTTAATGACGACTATCAAACTAAGGATGATAAGCTCACTCCTTACAAGAAGATGGTGGAGAATATTAAGGACATTTTCATGGAAATAACTTTTGAACATATTCTTTGCATGAACAACAGAGTAGTAGATGCAATGGAAACAATTGGATCATAGTTAGACATGTCGAACAATGTCCTATAGTGAAAATTCTGGTAGAACAACTTCTCGTACCAACTTTCGAAATCCCTGAATCTAAATTTGCGTGTGTCATTGTTGGTCCTGGATCCCCATGGTATCATGATATTTTTATCTACCTTCGTAGAGGAATCCTTTCATCCGATATCACCTCGAACCTTAAAAAGACCTTTGTCAAGAAGCCATCTTGATTCATGATTCTAGGTGATACCCTTTACCACCGAAGTATCGAAGGAACATTAATACAATGTCTTAACCAAGAGGAATCCTTAACTGCTTTAACCGAAGTTCACAATGGCATATGTGGTTCCCATTCTAGCAGTATGACTTTAGCTAAGAAATTGTTGAGGATGGGATACTATTGGCCAACCATGGAAAGGGAAGCTCATCAGTATGTGCAGAAGTGTGTCTAGTGCCAACAGTATGGAGATCTGATTCATGCTCCAGCTCAAGAATTGCAACCAATGATTACACCTTAGCCTTTTTTCCAGTGGGGACTTGACCTCATAGGAAAAATCACTCCAACCTCATCCAATGGCCATAAGTTTAGCATAAATACCACTGAGTACTTTACTAAGTGGGTTGAAGCCATTCCTATGACTTACATAATGGGGAAGCAAATTTCCAAGTTTATCCTAAACTATCTAATCTATTGTTATGGTGTTCCACAAACCCTCGTCTCAGATAATGGAACTCCCTTTAATAATCAGGATGTGAAAGAGCTATGCCAAAGATTCAACATCTGTAACCGATTCTCTACCATGTATTATCACCAAGGCAATGGTCAAGTTGAGGCTACAAATAAGACCATTATGAAGATCCTAAAGCAAATAGTCAATGAAGCTAGTCGTGACTGGCATTTGCAACTAAATCCCGCTCTCTGGGCTTATCAAACCAGTATCCACACTCCAATGGGTGCAACCTCTTTCTCCTTGGTCTATGGATCGGAAGCCATTCTTCCTATTGAGGTTGAGCTCCCATCATTGTGAGTGTCACTACAAAACCTGATTACTAATGAAGAATATAGAGTATCTTGGTTGAATGAGCTAGAATTCTTGGATGAGCATCATCTTGATGCCCTTAATCACTTACAAGTATATCAAAACCAACTGAAATAGAGCTATAATAAAAAGATCAGAGTCATTCTTTCTAGGTAGGGGATCTTGTCCTAAATCATAATCAAAAAAATCTACCAGATTAGGATAGTAAAGGAAAGTTTGAGCCTAACTGGGTGGGTCCCTTTATCATCACAGCTAGCTATGGATTAGGATCATACCAATTGTCCATGCCTGAAGGAGAATCCTTGTAGGATCCAACTAACAGCTTGCATCTCAAAAAGTTGTATGCCTAGTCTTGAAAGGTGTGAAATTTAAAAATACAAGAAAATAAAAAAATGATAAAAATCTAAAAAAACTGAGAAAAAGGATTGAAAAAGTAAATAAAAACAATCGTCCTCTAGTGAAAACCACTTCGGTGGTGCTTTGGGAAAGTACCTTGGTGAAAACCTAGCAAACAGGTGCCTTGTGTAAATAAATCACCTTCATCTATTATTTGGCTCTTTATCCTACCATTCTTTGCATCATTCATCCATTGCCTTATCCATGTCTCTATCATAGCTTGATGTTGTGAAGTATCATATCCCCCTTAGTACTACTTGGCATATCCCAAAGGTCAGTTTTTCCTGCCTATATCGAGGTAGTCTATCACATGCCATGTTGGGGGAAATTTGTTATGGATCATAGTAGGCTTTTGTATATCTTAATGGTTATCCAAAAATCCCCAAAACATTCATAAAGTCTTATCTAAAAATCCTAAAAAAATTCGTACAACTTCATCAAAATCCAAAAACATCTGAATCTTGTATAGCCAAAATCTAAAAACATTTACATCCTATATAGCTAAAATCCAAAAACATTCAAAAATTGTAAAGTTAAAAATCCAAAACATCCAAATCATATCAAAAACCCTAAAAAGGTCGAACATCAAAAAAATCCAAAAATAGTACCTTGTCAAACTACGTCGTCTCTGAGCTTGAATGTAGGAAAGGCCATCATTGATGTGCCCTTGAGACACCCTAGGTCATTCCTTTAGGATTCCATCATAATAAACTGGCATCCCTCAACTGTTCATATCTCATTTTCAATAAGTTGTGTTAGTCGAACTATGTGGTCTCTGCATGTATAACATAGGCAAAACTTATCTTTGATCAGCCCCCAAGGCCCCTACGATAGGTCTTTTAGGTTAGGTTCTTGGTCGAAACTCGGAAAATCCCAAAACATCCAAATAATCTATGAAAATACCAAAACATTTGAAAAATCAGAAAATCCCTAAACATTTGAAAACAGAAAACACAAAAACATTAGAATACATTCAAAAAAACCTAAACAACCTCAAATAACTGAAAATAAAAACATTTGCATAAACTTTCAAAAAAACCAAAAACAGCCTCAAAACATTTTAAAAATTAAAAAAACATTAAAATATTCTAGAAAATCCAAAACCACCCATCCCATCTTACTTTCACTCGCAATAACTTCACCCATAATAAATCAATCACCATCTTCAACCTTTGGAAAAACAAATAGGAAGCAATTATAGCAAGTCATAAAGTAAGAATTTAAATGTCAAAATGTAAAGTCTAAATCATAGGTAAATGTGTCAGTGAAGTTTATATCAATGAATTATCATTAGCATCATCATCCTACATCACACCATCTGATCAACATGTCCTAGGATGTATCCTTCCTGCGATGGACATCAATACCAAAAATCACCTTGGCTAAATTTAAACTAGCAAGAGATATAGATAACACTAACTATTTGTCTTTGATCTTTTCTTATGATTTATCTTAATGACCCATTTTGAGGACCTCTCGATGATGTCTATCAAAAATATTTAGAGAGAAAGGAATGGAGCATCAATCATTATCTTTCATTTGTTGTGCTTGTGGATACTCTTGTAAAATAATCTTGGCACATACTTGCTTAGTTGTGTGTAGGAAGGTTGTTTCGAGTATGTTGTTGAATATTGTGTATACTTTGGTCCAATATATTCTAGGCTTCTAACTTACATTCTAATGAGGTTTTCATATATCAAGGTGTGAACACGAACTATCCTATATGTTTGTAGAGTCAAAGTTCATTACACTAGATACAACGTTGTCCCGGTTATCAATACCTTGATGCATCGTTTCTATGTGTTATATCAAACAATAAGGAATGACGAAAAATACCAATCCCAAGATATGAGAAAATCATCACCCTTCATTCATCCTCATCATGCATTTCTCATCACCATATCTAATAAAGTCTTGGTGGATCATAGAATTGTTGGATATTTTGAAGCAATCGTCAAAATCAATGGTCAAATCATCTTGTTTCTTCTATCTTCTCTCTGTACTAGCCTAGTATCATGGCAGTCAACAAAAGCATCATCAATACATCCATCCTGCGTCCACAAATCATCAACATGCATAAATCATCAACATAATCGTAGCATATCACATCATACATTCTGCATCATCATCATCATTTGAGTTGTGATAAATAATATAGATTTTTTATTCTAAACATCTTAAATCATTGCATCACATATCATAAACATGCACTACATTATCATATCATAAACATAAACATCTACATTATCCATCAATACATCCATGATCATCTCATAAAACTGCATAGAAAATACATAAAAAGAAATGCATCCATAACATTTACATACATAATCATAGCATAACATCTGCATATCATATCATATCATCCATCCCATCGCATGTCATGAAAATATATTGAAAAAGAATATAACATTGCATCCATCCATATCATTACATCTCATGTATCATTGCATATCGTATAAGCATAATTAAAGTGCATCCATACATGATAACATATAATCATCTCACATCATATACATCCATAAAATCATAAGCATGAAATAAGATGAACACATCACATCGAATCCGTATTCGTATCATATATATATCAAAAAATGAATATCATAGTCCAATATTTGGAATATTGTATGTATATCGATCATAAATACAATATCCACGAGGCTATCAAAAAGGAGCCCATGAATGTATATATGTATCAAAGAATAGGGGAAAAAAATCAAAAAAGTATATGTACACTTGAGCTAGCCCTGGTGGCTGCTCTCTCCGGCCTATCTCTTTGGCTAATCCTCAGCCCTAGGCCATGCATCACTCCTCTAAGAGTAGTTAGGCTATCTAAGTGGCCATGGAACATCTCGGTGATAGTGCATCCTAATAGGCTACCTCGGTCACCACTTCTCTATATAGCCTAGTAGATACTGTCCTTCCCTATGTAGTTGTTGTCATCACCTTCATCTGCTGGCGGTGACTGATCTCTTGATCTCTCTCGGTAGTCACTTCCTATGCTTGCTACCTCATATAGTCTCTCTCTACTGTAATGGCCACCACATGTTGTTTGGCCTAGTCCCGCTCAGTAGTGATCACCAAAATCTGCTGGCGGGCCTGATCCCACTCACCTGTGAGAAACTACACTTGTAACTTTTGAATCTATAAATCTTGAGGATCCGGTGGTGGTGGCTGAACTAGTTGTTGCTGCATGAGTTTCTACTACACTGGTTGTTGTTGAATAGGATGCTACTATGGAGGTTGTTGTCCCACTAATGGTGCCCCGAGAATTTGTCCATCTTGGCCATCCTGGCCACCTTATCCCCTCCCTCTAGTTTTCCCTCGTGAAGGAGCACCCACTAGATCTGTCAACCTATGCGTGGGTGTAAACCATGCATTATAAGAAGGCATCATTTGTGCATCCACCTATCCCTAATCGTAAGCCCATGTATGTGCCACCAACTTTCAGAAACCCTCGACCACCTCAAGAGCTGGGATAGTGGGTCCCCATGTGGGAACCTCTCAAGCTGATCTCACAAATATAGCTCTATAGGCATCATTTGGCCTATCCTGTTGCTCACCAAACTATCGTGCCACCCTATCTGGCAGATATCTCACTATGATCGTGTGCTCCCAACCCTGCATATACCAAGTTTTTCTAGCAAATAATAGCTATTGTGTATCATTGTACCATGTTGGCATCTGCAGCCAGGGTCACCATCTAAACATTGTCATATCATCCAATACTTGATGCCAGTACAAAAGCCCAAGATACCCTATATGTTGAAGAGTGATGGCACCCCTGTATTTCCAAACCACTGGATCATTTGGCTTAACATCTTCCATCTACACAATCGATCAGAGCACTACAATATGCTTCCAAGCCCAAATATGAAGCAAGGTAACCCCTGTGCCAATAGCTTTGTCGTCGCAGTAGACAAAGTCGTACATATCATGATACAATGAGGCCAACATCACTAGCCCCCATGCAAATAATGTCCTCTTGTGTAGCATCCTAAGCCATGCTAGGCCCCATCCTAGGCTGAATCCTCTGCTCCATCAATCAGAAACCAGAAATATGGCTGCAATGATCAATCTGAATGTGGGCACTTGACCTCTATACATCTCAAGGTCGATCTATGAAGTGACTAGAATGAGGTCCTCAATCTCCATCACCTTGTGGAAGGCATTGTATCCGACGTTGATGTCGTAAATCACACTCTCACCATGTATTGACAAATGTATTATTCGTCATACATCCTCTAAGGTCACTATCACCTCACCTGTTAGAAGGTGGAAAGACGAAGTCTCACTGTGTCATCTCTCACACAACAACGTCATCATAACCAGATGTGTTTGGACGATGGGTGCATACACAACGTACCATAAATCGATCTCCCCTAGGTGCTCCTGGCACAACTCAGATAAATCACCAAGTATCTCCAAATCTGTGGGCTGGTGCTCACGAGACATCAAGGGTGGAATGACCTCCTACACCCACAATGTGCATGATGTCAAAATTCAAATTTTTTTTACTCAGTTTGGAATTTTCAGCTCAAAAATCATAATAGTGTCGCTATATTTTAAATTCCAAATTGTGACACCCAAAGACATTTCAAATTGCAAATTGCAAATCACGTCGCCAAACACATATGCATCACGATTTAAACTTCAGAAACCCTAACCCTAATTTTTAAATCAGGAAGTGCATCGCTATAAACATGTGTCACAATTTAAAATTGGAAACCCTAATTCTAAATTGTGAATTGCATCACCAAACACATATGTGTCACTAAAATTCATTTTAGCATCGCCAATTCTAATTTTAGCGTTGCTATATAGCGATGCCGCTAAGGTTTAAAATTCAAAACACAATAAATGCATCCAAAAGTTAAATTTCAAATCAAGTTTTGAGTTACATACCATTGGTCCTGAGCCTGGAAGCCACTGGTACTCTCAAACCCGGTTGGAAATGTGTCATGGGAGCTCTCGTCGTGCCATTTTGTCAAAGGTTCAAAGCTCGGAACAACAAGAATTATCTAAGGTGTGAATGCACAAATGAATTGAAAGTGACCCTTCTTGGCTTATTTATGCTAGAAAATTAGGGCTTTTTTCCCTAATTTAACCTTCAAGCTAGGGTTTATCATCATTTTCACCAATTTTTCCAATCAAAACCTTATTTTGCATCGTTTTTTGCATTTTTGGCATCTTTCTTGCATCTCGGAGCCTTTCTAGACCCTTGGGGTAGCTTTTCACCTTTATCGAGAAATCAACCCAAAATTCAAAAAAATTGCCCAATTTCTTGAGGGGGCAGGGAATCAGCTTTATCCTTCAGTAGTGGGGCATCTAAATATTAGAAAAAAAAAAAAAAATTATTTTGGCAGTAGTTTTTAATCTAAAGAGCATTAGTCTTTGATCTAAAGCAGCAGGTACCTCGCTTCAAAGAGGGGAAAAATGTCTTGAATGATATCATACACTCAAATCAGGTATACTAACATCATCCTCTTTTCGCTTAATTAATTAAATTAGCCTAGCTATTTAATTAATTGCATCATTTTCGTCTATTAACCTAATTCATCAAATCAGGTTAATTCACCCCCTTTCGCGCTAACATTTCATCTCATTAAATTAAATAAACCAAACTATTTAATTTAATTCCCTAAGTCCTCTTATTCAATTAAATAACCCTAAGTTATTTAATTAAATGTCATTTCACCTTTCCCCATTCATTAAATCATTTAATTTAATGAATATCACTTTTAATTCTTCTAATTCCCCTAATTTTAGGATTAAACCTTGTCTAATTAGCAATTATCTAATTAATCCAATTCCTCTTGTAAAGGAATATTCTACCTTTGCACAATTTAATTTAGTTTTAATTAACTAAATAACCTTTTTCCTCACCCATGAGAATATTCCAAAGAATATTCTCTCTCCTCCAATCATTTGAAAAAGAGAATATTCTCACTTGGCTTCTTGAGCAAGCTAAGCTTGAAACCTCTTGAGCAATTAACTTTTGAACTCTTAAATAGGTCAAAAGTGTGTTTGTTTGGAAGGAATGAGAACCCTTGATTAAATCTCATCTTGCATTCTCACCCATTGACGAGAATCCATGATCCATGGCTCCCATTTCCTCCATCCTTGACCATTGATTAGATTTTTCAATCTCAACCCTCCATTTCTCATTTTCTTTCCTATAAATAGAACACTATTTGGAGACAAATGGATCCATCTTTCAATTTCAAACTTATGTTGTTGGAATCACTCACACTCACACTCATCTTTTCTCACATTTAGTACATTTTTAGTTCATTTTTAGCTGTATATTAGCTTTAATCTTCCATTAATGGCTTCCATGCATCCATTTACCTTGTTTATAGATTAGGGTTTGAATCTTTTGGTTTAAATCTCATTTAGATTAGCTTAGAAATTACATATTTAGATCATTTTTAGCATAAAATCATGCTAATTTAGCTTGCATCATGTTTAATTTAGCATAAATCATGTTTTCATCCACATATCACAATGGTTTCATCGATTCTCTTTAATAGAATCAATTGAAACACGCTCACTGATCACAAGATTGGGAAAGGGTTGTTGTTCCACATCAACACGACACCAATTCCAAAATGGGATAAGTTTTAGATGGATTAGAGTAGATATTTAGATGCTTTCATAGTTCATAATGTTTAGTTTCAGTAAATGTTTAGCTTGACTTTCATTTGAATGATCTTGTTTAAGATTGAGTATTAGTGGCTACATTATGCTTCGATTCTTCATGAATCAAGCGTAATTGGCCCATACTAGTATCCTCGGTCGACATTCTGGCGCTAGAAGGAGGGAAGACAGTCAATTTAATGCTTCGAGCTTCTTGATCAAGCTAAGCTTAAAACCTCTTAAGCAAGTGAACTTTTGACCTCTTAAATAGGTTAAAAGTGTTTTTTTTTGGAAGGAATGATAACCCTTGATTAAATCACATCTTGCATTCTCACTCAATGAAAATCCATGATCCATGCCTCCCATTTCCCCCACCCTTAACCGTTGATTACCTTTTTCAATCTCAACCCTCCATTTCTCATTTGCTTTCCTATAAATAGAACACTATTTGGAGACAAATGGATCCATCTTTCAATTGCAAACTTATGTTGTTGGAATCACTCATACTCACACTCATCTTTGCTCACATTTAGCACATTTTTAGTTCATTTTTAGCTGCATATTAGCTTTAAGCTTCCATTAATGGCTTCCATGCATCCATTTTGCTTGTTTATAGATTATGGTTTGAATCTTTTAGTTTAAATCTCATTTATATTAGCTTAGCAATTGCATATTTAGATCATTTTTAGCATAAAATCATGTTAATTTAGCATAAATCATGTTTTCATCCACAGATCACAACGGTTTCATTGATTCTCTTCAATAGAATGGATTGAAACAAGCTCACTGATCACAGGATTGGGAAAGGGTCATTGTTCCACATCAACACGACACCAATTCCAAAACAGGATAAGTTTCAAATGGATTAGAGTAGATATTTAGATGCTTTCACAGTTCATAATGTTTAGTTTCAATAAATGTTTAGCTTGAATTTCATTTGAATGATCTTGTTTAAGATTGAGTATTAGTGGCTATGTTATGCTTTGATTCTTCATGAATCAAGCATAATCAGCCCATACTAGTATCCTCGATCGACAATTATAATAAATTTCCACTAATAACACAATAAACACAAAATATAACAACATTATAATTGAACCATTGCTCCTCAATTAATATTACATAAAAGTGATGTAACAAAATTTTCCAATACCTTTGAATATTTCTATCACCTCTCTAATAATGCTAGACCCCTTCGTTGTAATATTAATTTTTAAAAACTTAATATCTAAATATCATTCTTTTGTTATATTTTATATTGTTAATTGTGTAGTTAGAAAATTAGGCGATTGAGAAGTTGAAATTAGTTTACAAAAATTTACAAGAATAGATAACATTATAAAATGCATTCCCTATTTATATTTTTTAAATTTAGAATAATATATTTGATGTATTTTTATTTATATTATTTACAATATAAATTTCTAATAGATGTAATCTTAGATCTAATAGTAGTATAGAGAAAAGTTACAATAATAAAAGGTAGAAAACATTTGAGGATTTTTTCTTCAAGCACATGGGTACTCTCAATACCTTCTCCATCATTCACTACTTTTGTTTCATATTTTCTTATAATAAAAAATATAGTCTTTTAATGAATTTGAATGGCCCTAAATGATCCCACTAGGGATTAAGTTTTGCTAAGTGCAAGGTTCTAACACCATAAGAGATGTGGCTAGGGTTTCACCCCAAGTGACTTTGGAAAAATGGATACTCCTCAATCCTAGGATCTCAATTGAAGAGGTTTCATCCTAAGTCTCATGCTCTTTTATTGAATAGCTAAATTATTCTATGGGTTTGATATGAAATGATAAAAAAATGAGATCAAAATAATTGAAAGCTATCTTAAAATAGTCAAAAAAATTGATGATAGGTTTGTTTAAGGCTAGTTAATCATTAGCCTATTAATTAAGTGGAAAATGGAATTGATATCAAAACAAGGGTTAGCAATCAAGAAGACCCAAAACAATGGAAGATCAAATCCCACTTACAAAATGAAAGTGAATGCATACAAGGGTTAGAAATCAAGATAAACAATGAAAACAATTCAAACTATGAAGCCAACCAATGTGCAAGCCTTTCCTTCCATTTTCATGCTGATGGGATGTTGGATTACTTGATCATGAAGCTCCCATGGTTGCAAAAGCATGAATATTGATGACCTAGATGAAGATAATTGCTCAAATGCCCATGATATTGCTATGCTCAAGTGCTCAAATGCTCTCAAATTATCTAGGTAGGTAGTAATGGAGGAATGATTGTTTATAGATTTTCATGTTTGATACAATGGTGTAGATTAAACCTCACGAACCACAAAGAATGGATGAGATTGCACCTTAAGACCCATGAATCTGAGTGAATTAGGGAAGATGAAGGGTCAAGATCAATTTGAATTCAAATATCTCTATAATTTTAGGAAAGTTGGTTGAGGATATTTGAAATGAAGGGTGAAGATTAGATCAATAAATGAAGGGATAAGAATGAATGAGACGAATGAGATATTTTGAAAAAGAATATTCCAAGGGAATATGCCTTTGAGAGGGAAATTAGGACTATTAAATAATTCAAGATTATTTAATTTTGGAGGATTAGGATATTCTTTATTAAAAGGAATATTTCAAATGAAAGGGATGGGAATTAGATAAATAATTCAAGATTATTTAATCATAGGACTTTACAAGAAAATTAGATTTATGGATAGTTAAAAAATTAAAATTATCCAATTAGGGGAGATAAGAGGAAAATTAATGAAATAGGATGAATTAATTAAATAATTCAAAATTGCTTAATTAATGAAGCAAATAAGGTAAAAATGATAGAAAATGATGTTAAAAGGGAAATTAGTAATGCCAATGATGAAAATGATGTGAATGCAGTGATTGAGGATGAATATGACAAAAATGCAAGATTAATGATGTGTGATACGAATTAGGAAATTTTGCATGTCTACACATACATAGAAGAATTGCTACCAAATTTTAAAATAATGTTAACTAATAGGTCTAAAGTTCAAACCTCACTTAGTTAATTCAAGTTACATATTTATGTATAAATTATTTTTAAGAAATATATTGTGTTGACTGAAGGTATTATGGATATCAAAATGTCAAACCTAATTTTAATTAATCACAAAATATTTTCTAACATAATTCTTGTGAATTTGTTTTGATTATATGGGAAAAAAAAGTTTTGAAGGGACCTGAAACCCTTTACAACAGGTTTTTGGGGGACCTGAAACCCCTTACAAGAAGGTTTTGCAAGGACCCAAAACCCTAATAAAAGAAGTGCAAAAAGATAAAAACACATCCAATCAGTAGCCCAACAACAATGGCCATCAAAATATACACAAGACTACCCAAGCTGCAAAGAGCGGGTTTTAGAACGAACCTAAAACCTCCTAAATTCCCAAAATTAAACAAGGACCTAGAACCCACTAACAAAGAGAACTCATAAAATAGTTAGGCACCAAATCAATTTGCAACAGCCAGACCGTAGCAAACCAATAGCTCATAAGCAGCCAAAACTGAACCAAGAAAAACAACACCATGGTGATGCCAAACCCCAACATCACCAAAAATAAAATACGTAATGCAAAAAACCCACATCACCTGAAACAAAATTTTTAGCAAGAAACCTTGAACCTTAAGAAAGACAGGAAAAATATGGGCATATGACCCAATCCAAAATGAAATACCACCTAAGACAGTTAGGCAACAATGAAAAAGTCGCTCAGAGTACCATTTTTTTAGCCTAAAAAGAATAACCATCACGATGGTGCCAATAGAAAACTTCATCCAAAATGACCCTTCACCTCTATAGAAGAAGAAACCAATAAAAACCTTTCCACAGTAGCCACCACTCTCTTGTATATCCACACTCTACCTCAATAGAAGACCCCATATTCAGAGAGAAGGAAAAGGTTGTTGCACAAGGACCAAACTTAGCTTCCATAGGTAGAACAAGCATTTAGTTCTTCAAGATAAGTTCTTGTGAATTTATTTATCCCTATGTAAATGTCTATATTTTTATTATTCAATTTTCCTCAATGAATAGTAGAGATAAAATGAATTAATAATTCCACGCCTAGTGGTAGTAGTGTTTCCAATATTTAAGGAAAGATTTATGGCATATGTATGTTAAGGATGTCACTCGATATGTCCCTATGAGTATAAGGTATTACTTGATGACTCACATAATACAAATATCACTGAGAGGGTCAATTCCATCAACAAAAAAATGTGAAATTAGAGCTTGTCTTGCCCCTATTGCTATTTATATCCTTAAATTTTATCCCATCTTCATATATATTTTTCCCACATTTAAATCTCTAGGTGAAGAAATTCAAGGGACTTTAGCTTTAGATATTACATAGAAATATCCATCAAAATATGATTGGCATGGGTTTTCTCTTGTAGGAGGAGGCAACATGACATAGATCTAGAATTACTATGATCCATGTTAAAACCTAACCACTATTGTTGAAACCTAAGGGCAATAAGTTGATGTAACTAATATCATTATTAATTTGATGTCAAAGAATTCTAGCTTGGTAGATGGAAATTAAAGTAACAATAAAATTTAATTAATATATGTTTGTTAGTTAATTAATGAGAATAGTAATTTAATAATAGGGTCATTCTTTCTTATCAACATGGTGCTCTTTTTAATTATAATATGTGTTTGTTGTGTTTCAATTACATTGATAACCAACAGGAAAGAGAACATGACATTTGTGGTCAAATGGTAAGGAAAGCTATAATGGAAGTGAGCCCCATGGTATTTCCAAGGTTTATTTATTAGTATAAACTAATTGTATTATCTATGTTTCCTTTGAACCACTCAATATTATGGTAGAGGAGTGATGGGAATGGAAAGGTTGGACATGGTGAGACTTTCTTGCCACTTGCACTTTACAACTTACAACTTTCTCATTTTTAAGAATTTATTACAAGTTTGAGGCTAAAATATTGAGAGACCATAAATTTATTTTCTTGAAAACATAGGAGAAGGTCTATGACTTTACATGGGGATTATTTTGCAATAAATGATTGAATTCATAAACCCATGTTGTTTCCTATTTAGTTTATTTTCTACCTTGTACAAAAAATAGAGACATTCACATATTAATAAGTGGAACTCTCTTGTGCTAGGTTTACCTCATGCCCGATCTCTATCTATTTACATTTACTCCCATTTACACTTATTCCCACACATTCATTATTTAATCCTCATTTGTTGTACAATTTCCTCTAAGGTGTTTATATCAATTTGTAGGATTAATGATTGAACATAGCTCATTTGAATGTTTAATAAATTTGCCCTAAATAGTCAATTAGTAAAGTATATATAAAATTAATCTCTAAATCCCTATCGACATGCCCATTGCACTTTATGGTATGATTGTTGATTTTATTAATTCCTTTAATGATACATGGATTGTGAAAATGTTTTTATAGTACACAATCAATGGTTGATAGCTTATAACATAGATGAAAGACCATGAATTCAATTTGAGTTAGACAGATGTCTTATTTGACTAAAAAATCACATTTATATGCCATTTGACTAAATGTGCTAGCATCATGAATTCTCTCTCTCTCCAATACTAATGTGAAATTTATGAGCTAGAATGATAATTACCTTCTTATAAACTATGGATTCTCTTTTCTTCTTGCTTGTTGGTAGGAGTTCTAAAAATATCCATTCAATAACAAATTGAGCCATATCCTCTATAGTGGAGTCACATTGAAATAAAATGAAATGAATATTTATAATGTTTATGACACCAAGTAGTATATGGTACCAAGAGTTGTAAAATTGATCCATGCTACTACAACCAATTAACACAAGGGTATTTATATTAACTTTATGAAATTACCAATCTTTTTATGTTGGAATTTTTACTATTCGTTAACATAATATAATTAGAAACATAATCAATCTATTCAATGTATAGAGATCTAAGAAATCCATGCAACATAGATATGAGTTACTCATTTTTCTAATTTTGTTGCACAAGGACAAATGTGCAACTTGGAGAGTTAGGGAACATTATGCAATAGGGTACCAATTCTACCAAATGATTGATCTTGTGATCATATCCCTTCCTTTTATGGAATCCAATTTTTAACTTGGTTCAACATTTCAAAGACAAAATGGGCATGATCTCTCAAGTTTGGGACCTTTCTAACCTAAGATAAAACCTCTAGAGAATGTTGGTTTATTTCAAATCCTAAGTGCAGTTTTTGATACAACTCATCACATATTTGAACTAATTCCTACTCCTACTCTAATAATTCACAGAATAAAAGGGAGAAGGAGAACAACAAAAAGTGAAAGTTTGTGATGCACCAAGTCTTAATTAAGTTCTCTCCTTGCTCACAACAACACATGAAACCTATAGATGAGTCATCAAATTTTCAAAATTTTAGGGAATCATAGAGGTAGGTACCTAGTTAAGGGTAAGGCTGAAAGTATATGACTTGATACAAATAAATTACTCTTTATGAATTTGAGCTTTGAGGATCATGGATACCAAATACCACATACTTAAGGAATAGTATCGAGGAATGGGAAACTACAAAACTCTGACAAAAGGGACTTAGAAGGGAAAATCATTTTTTCAGGGAAGGGAATGCCAGGGAAAAAAGTCAAAAAGGGATGTTGGGATGCTAAACATCGAAGCTTCGAAACACTTAGAGGAAATTTTATGAAGAATTAATGGAATGTTAAGATATCAAAATTTTAGGGAAGGCATGCCCAAGTTGAAAAGTCTGAGAAGGGTGGAGTAATCCGAAAATATGATAAAATACTTAGAAATTTTTAGACAAGGAACAAAGTGGGGTGTCAGGATCGGTAAGAGAGGTATGAAGTTATGAGAGACCCTAAAACTCTAAAATTCCAAAAAAAAAATAGCACTAAGGAAAACACCATGAGACTTAGAATTTTTTGGATTTTTTCATCTTTGGACATGTAGGGGACCCATTCAGGATGTCTCAGATTGGCTATAAATAATGGGTCAAATGAGGCATAAAGGGATAAAATTTGGATGACCTCTATGGGATGATTGTCTGCTAATCATGTATCTAGTAGCTTTATCAATTCATTGAGTATGGAGTCATTGTAATCCTAAAAAATAACCAAAAAATTCCTCAAAGTATAAGAAAAATAAAAGGCAGCATATGAAAACTACACTTAGAGGAAAATAAGACAAATAGAGTCATACATTCTCATAACAAGAATGCAGATTGTGTGATAAAACTTATTTGCAATAAGACAAGCTAATCTAATATGTACATGATTTTTAAATCAAGCTTAAGAACATGGTTGGAGGTGTATCCCATTGATTGAGATAGGAATTTATTCTTCATTCATCCTTGAACAATGGAAATAATTAGCCTATTTACATCTCATTATGATGTATGGGACACTCCAAATATCGTCAACCTTTATACGTCTTCTATCCTTTACTCTATCTTCATCTCACTTCAAGACCAAATCTCCTTCCTTGAAGTTGTCAACCACTCTCTTGTAAAAATCTCTCTTGATATATGATTGATAAGCCTTAAGGATAGCTTTTCTTATTTCCTTTTCTAAAACCTTAAACTCAACCAATATCATTATCATTGCATTATTCTCTATCATCTCCAACTATTGTACAAGTTGAAGAGTGATCAACTCTAATGATAGAGGAAGTCTTGCTTCTCTCCCATAAAAAATTTTGAAAGGAGAGTTTCCAATGGCTCTATTTAGTGTAATCCTATCAGCCCAAAGAGCTATCTTGAGATTTTTGTGACAGGACCTCTAGTTTTCCTATATTTTCCTCTTGATTATTCTAATCAAATTCTTGTTGGTGGACTCAACTAATCCATTACCTATGGGATAGTAGTTTAATGAAGTATTCAACTAGATACTATAATTATAGCTCATGCACTAATCAAAGTACCCAAAAAATATTTTTCATTGTCTAAAATGATGGTAGAAGGAACACCAAACCTTGTCATAATTCCTTCTAGTAGGTCCAAAATTGAAGCCTTGATGGCTTCCTTAAGTGTAATTGCTTATGTTAACCTTGTGAAGTAATCTATGTCTATTATAACCCATTTGTGTCTAGCACTAGAAGGTGGGTTAATCATGCCAATAAATTCTAAACCCCAATAGACAAAAGGCTAATCAACTTGAATAGGATGAAGAGGAAGAGTGTATATCCTTTTCTTTCCTATAAATTAAGAACATTTATTGTAATTTCTTACCCATTTATAGACATCACTAAAAAAAATCAGTTAGTAATAATTAACTCTCATAATACTAAAAATAGTACTCCTTGGAGAAAAATGACCTCTGACGAGCCATCATGAAATTATTCGAGCACCCTATCAATATGATTATTCTTAATGAATCTTAAAATGACCCCATTCAGTTCTTTTCTAAATAAAACACCACCAACAAAGACAAAAGGTATGGAATACATCTTGAAATATCTCATCTTCACCATGCCAAGGCCTCGAGGATACTCGCCTTTTTGAAAGAAAATCATCATGTCATGAATCAAACTATTTGGAGTGTCAAGATTATTTGAATGGTCCTCTTGTATAAAATAAATGGTCTTATCAACTTCAAGGTCTACTACAAGATATTCACACAACCCTTTTCCTTTTTATAATTTTGGAGATCTTTATATGGATGTCATATTCTATGATCTTGGTGATCCAACCAACCATTTTCTTGTTAATATCCTTTCTCAAGAGAAACTATTTGACACTTGCATGGGGTACCATAAAATAAATTCTATTACTGGAGAGCATATGTCTACATTTCTTTAGTGCTTTAACAACAAATAATTTTATTTTTGCATAACCATACTTCAACTCATAACCTTTGAGCCCTTCATTAAATAGTGATGTTATCTACTCCAATTCATCATTATTCAACTATACCAAGATGAATTATATACTTGAATCTCCTCCAAAAGTGTAAAGGATGTATTGATTGTTATAGTTTGGATTGACAAGTTTTGGAAATTGAGAAATTGACTTTTTGATAGCTTTAAAGCTTTATTTCCCTTCTTTTTTCTAACTAAATACAATATTCTTCTTTAACATAGAAGGCAGGGGTTTCACTAGTGAATAAATATTAGGAATAAACCTCCTCAAAAAATTTATTCTTCCCAATAAACCTTATAAGCCCTTCTTATGATTGAGAAGAGGAAGATACAAGATGATACTCTCTCTGGATCAATGGAAAGACCCTCCTTTGAGACTATGTGCCCCAATATTTAACCTTGGTTGGTATAAAATACACACTTTTTGAGGTTAAAGGACACACCATATTCTCTACATCTAATTAATATTTTCTCAAGATGATTCAAATAATCAACTTCATGTTTAGAAAAAATAGTTATATCATCAAGATAAACTAGCACTATGTCATTTAGAAGACCCTTGAAATCCATGTCTGCTACTCTTTAAAAGTTTGTATTTAAATTTATAAGTCCAAAAGGAATCTTCCTATTTGGTGGTAAATGTAGTCTTTTATTGGTCTGATTCTTGGACTAAAATTTGATTATAACTCGAATACCCATACAAGAAAGAAAACCTTTTTGAACCACCTACCATCTACTTCCATGGACCAGAGAGGATAGTGATTATTAAGGGAGTTCCTATTGAGGTCCCTAAATTCCATGCATAATCTAATCTCCCCATTCTTCTTCCTTTTTGAAATAGGGTTTTCCACCCAAGAGGAATGCTTAATAGGAAAGATTATATATGCTTCTATAAGTTTGGTCAATTATTTCCTCATATGTGGCTCATTCTTTGGGTTAACATACCTTTTTTTGCCTAATAATCCTGGAATTAGAGTCTAGCTTGATGGTGTGTTGGGATAAAATAGTATCAAAACCTCTAAGGTCCTTATAATTCCATGTGAACACATCATCATATATTGGAAAAGCTCAATGAAAGCTTGTTTTTTATATTTAAAGCATACCTTTCTTAGTTTCAAAAGTTTATATTTTACCACAAATACCTTCTAATCGTCCTCTTCTTTGGAAACAAATTTCTTCTTATCATCTCTAAAAATAATCATATAAATTAAAAACATTTATAGTGATGAGGCCTTTTGTAAATTTATTAGTAGTTAGTTGTATGATCTAATCACCATATTTTTCTTGCAATCTAAACTATTTTCTAGTAGAAAATTCTACTTCCAAAAAATGAATGTTTTTGGTCACTATCAAATACTTGCCAACTTACTTGGTTATTTGGGACAATAAGCCTTACAAAATGGTTCCCATGTTTTTCTTCGGCTTCCATGGTGTTTGTTGGTATGTCAAACTATGCTCCAACTACTACAACCGTATCAACATCTTTATTTTGTTCTCAAGGGACAACTTGGATGTCAAACACCTCAAAGTATTCAATAAAGTCTCATACCCTATGTTTATAAGAATTGATAAGATTATTCTTTGTTATAATTTAAGCTCTAACTTGATTCACAACTATCTCACTATCTCTAGATTCTTGTAGCAATTTGAATCCCTTATTTTGTGCTAGTTGAAGGCCCTGAATCAAGGCCTCATACTTGGCTACATTGTTAGTGGAAGATAATTGGAGCTTGAAGAAAAAGTAATCTTTTTCATTTTTGGGAGTAACCAACATTACACCTACACCAACACCATTCTTTCTCTTTGAACCATCAAAGTACATCTACCACATACTCTCAACATCTTCCTAAGGCTTCATAAGATTAGGGAAAAAATATTTTTCTTCATGAATACAGTAGGTGCCCAACCATATTTCTTCCACCTCATTATATTTTTCAAACTAAAAATTAATTCCCTATTCATCAAGTATAATATCTAGAATTTCCTTTAGAGATGTGGCAAACTCATGAGCAACACTATCTTCCTCTAAGTCTTTTATAGTACAATTCATTTTAATAGGACAAGGAGTATATGGCTTGATATAGTTTTCTGAGATAGGTTCAAACTTTATGGTTACTGTTGTACCAATTATGGTCTTAAAAAAACATATGAGACCAATCTAAAGATATATATCCTCCTATCTTGACTATAAAATTTCTAGAAAGGTATATAGAAAAATAGGGGGAAGGTTAATTATTGGAATATCTTGAGGTATAGATAGGATTGTGCATGTATGAAGAGTATTATTTAGGTTGTTAATAACCCCAAATGTCTTAACAATAGTATCATCTAATTGGACAACTCCCTTTTCAACTGGGGTATAATATAGGCCTAACAAATAAACCTTCTTAGACATAACATAATTACTAGCTGCTAAATAAATTATAAAATTGTGTAAAATATGTTTACCACTAATTAAGGAGAGATATAAGGGAGGAAGTTTATTTATTTTTCTTTCCTTTTCTTCTTTTGGCTAGGATAAAGTGATAGGGACATTTTTTGTACCCTTTGTTGAAGCATAACTAGACTAAGTGATTTTTTAATGCTTATTGCAACAAATATTTGTGTGTTGGAAATGAAAATGCCTCCCACATGGTCACATTTAAGTTATCCTTTTTCATTTTCTCAATAATATTAAAAGGATAATGACCAACCTTTATTTTATTCTTTATGACAACAATCTCTTCCTTTGATTGGTGGCTAATCATAGGTTAATTTTTGAACTAATTTTCCTTCCTAGCAACCTAACTTGTTTGTAGTTGAAAGTATTTTTAAGATGTACTCCCTTTCGAGACCCCCTTGAGGGTGCTAAGAGGTAAGTTATTAACCAACCAGAGAAGGTGACTCAACCTTCACTACTCTTTTATTGGACCTAGTATTATGTGCCATTGAGATGACGCCCCTACTTAATGCCTCAATATGATTGATACCATAAAATTTATTTTCATGCTAATTAATTAGGTTGGATTCAGCTTGTATCCATTATTGAATTAGTACCCATTCTTGAAATGATTCTAATTTCTATTCTAAAATTTGATACAGTTTGAACCATTAAAGTTTGGTTGAGAACCTCATTTTAGCATGAATTTTGGTTATGGGGTTGATTGCATGGGTAGTACCATCCATGGTACTATACTAATTGTTTTTCACTATAAAAATAGCTTTGGAAGAGATTGCAATAGCTTGGTTTAAAGTCTTCAAAGGCCTAGCATAGCTTAACTAACCTTGTCCTTAAGTATTTCCTTGATAAGGTTTCCTATTAGATTGATAAACTTGATTAAGAGGTTGATAAAGTCTATTATTCTATGTGTGTTGCCTTTTTAAAGCTACTAATACATTCCCAAATATTTATAACAAGGTTTTTACTTCATTCAACTCATTGGAAGGAGCAGTAGAAGGGGATAGTTGATTTATTGCTATAGGAAAAGGTGCCAACACTGGTTGAGTAGGTGGAATCTTAGGAAAAAGAGGAATAGGGTGTCTTCCCAACTATCTTCCCACCTTGTATCAAGAAATTTTTAGCTCTTATAGCCATTTCATAAGAATTAGGCAAGGTTATTCCCCCATTGATTGTATCATGATAACCAAACCATTATTTAAAGCCCTCAAGAAATACAAGAATGCATAATTTGGGGAAGGCTTGACCAAGGCTAGAATTCATGAGGGGATTACTTGATAGTTCAACTATTCCATAGGGATAGATAGTCACTCATGTCTTAAAATTTATCATAAATATTCTCACCTAACTCATCCCAATTATGTATTTAATTAGGTAGTAACCCCATGTACCATTATAATGACTTACCCTTTAATAAAGTGGTAAGGAGTCTAACAACAAATACTATCCTATATAATATTATGGATTGAGTAGATATTGCCAATATCTTGAACGCGTTCTATATGGGTAGTATCATTTTTAATATTGAAATAAGGTATACTCTTTAAGGATGCTACTATAATGTCATCATAATTAGCAAGAACAAGAGGACTTCCTCCATTGAAGGTGAAAAATACTTGATTTCTTGGGACATCAATGGAAGGAGTATAGAATAATATTATTCTTGGTTGGGAAAACTTACAAGAAGTAAGTATAATTTGTACTCTTGGATGGGTTCTTGAATAGGATCTTAAATATGTTGAGGGTTGTCTATTATGGTTTATCTTTTTAGATGAAGATAAAGGAAATTCCAATAATTTAAAAAACTTACCTTTATAAAATTATCTTGTTTGTATTTTTGGCATGAATGATCTAAGGATATTGAAACTAAGAGACTGGAGTCACCATGTTCTTTTGGAATGTGCTAATGATTGAAATTGCTAAGATCAACACTAATCTTATTAGAAGAATGATGCAAGGATCATTAAACTGGTCCCACTAGGCATGCCTAAAACTATTGTCATATAAAATTTCACCCTTTTTAAACCCATTTCAATTGTTTAGAGACATAATGGGAATGATCTCTCAAGTGTGAGACCTTACTAGCTTGAGATCAAATCTCCAAAGAAGGATAGTTCCTTTCTAAGACTAAGTGTAGGTGTTGATCCAACTCAATACATATTAAAAATAATGCCTACTCCCTCTTTAATAATTCATAGGAGAAAAGGGAGAAGGAAAATGATATAAAGGAAAAGGTGGTAATGCACCAAGACCTAATTAAGTTCTCTTCTTGCTCACAACAACACATGAAACCTATGAAAGGCTACAAACTCACATAGACCTTTATTTCATACCAAATTTTGTAAGCATTTATGAAGGTAAGGGGTCTAACAAGCACTAAGAGGGAGGTATATGGCCACAATAGACTCTAGAATATACTTAAAGGAATATAAATCCATAGATAGATCTTACAACGAAGCATACACAACACAAAATGCATCTGATAAAAAAGGAAAAAGATCATTCATACATGAAGGTAAGAACACTTAATCAACATATGAAGGAAAGAAAAAGGATCCACAACCTATGTTATAAATGAAATAATACACAACATATAAGAATGGTGAGAAAAGGTGAAAAATAAAAATTATTAATTGCAAGGCATTAAGCGATTTTTAATAACTTTAGAAAGGCACAAAAAATATGTTACAAAGAAATTTTCTCTCATGTCTATCTTCTGTTAGAAAAATAAGAACTAAATTTTTTAAAGATGATTTTTGGGTCCTTAATAATAAATATGAAAGCACCAACACTACAATAAATTTTGTAATCCAACATGGGTACGCTGCAAAAAAGTGTGCCCATGACCTAGTCATCATTCTCGTCAATATTCTATAAAAGAATGTCCCTTCAAAATTTGATATGATCATTTGGAAATGTGGAAATAACCTCCTTTGTACCCCTAATATACCTCTGAGCATTGGTGGTTCATGTGGTTGAGTGTAAGGAATAGAAAATAACCTAGGAAATCCACTAAAATCATGACCTAGGGATGACATATCAAACATCAAAATTTATATTAATAACTAAGTTATGTGATGAGTGCCATTTTCCTTGCTTGAATCCATACCAGTCTTCATAAAAATACATTTTTGGGTTCCATCAAATCAAATATAGTAGTTGGTGTTGGTTGTCAAATTTGCAATCAACTTGAATCCTAAAGGGGTGTCAGGCCTAATGGTCAGATTCAAGGAGAGATTTGGCTAACAAATGGGATATTGAATTAAAACCTTTCTCCCCTATACTTCGGGCTCTGTGAAACCTGGGAGGGTGATCTTGATAGTGTACTTATAGATACTTGTGTGCCAAAGCACCCAGAACACTATAAACAAATGCTTCTCCTTCAATTTGTTGTTCCAAATGATTTCCTGAAAGATCAAAATCTGAAAACCAAAGTCCAAAGGTCTTAGTCAAAAATCTCACAAGAAATTTTTGTCTATGCTTTACGAATTTAGAGAAAGATTGACCTTCAACTTTTATCCAAGAACAATCCCAATTTATATTTATTTTACTATTGTCAAAATCCAACACTTTTTCAAAGGTTTGAGTATCTCACATAGGGAGTATTAGCATGTTCTTCAACACCTAGGTCTAGTAAACAAAAGTCTCTCTAAGTCTCTTAGGATCAAAATCAAAACCTTCATCCATCCTCAAAAAATCAAAATCAAAATTCATCTCACAAACAACTCTTGGAAATCTTGAAAAAATCCTTCATGTTAGACTTTAGGAAAATCCTTTTAAACCAAATCAAAATCATCTTGTTTGGATAGGTGTGTGTAGATGAATCCTTATTTACACACTTAGTTAAATTATCATCTTGTGGAAAAGTTTACTCTAGGACAACATCCAACCTCTTAGAGTTTATGATTTCATTATCCAAACCAAATCCAATCAAAATCAAATCAAACCAAATCAAACATTAAACCAAGATTCCTAAATTTTAGTATCCCCTTCAAGGTTTCCTAAGACTTCAATCATTCACCAATTATCCATCTTTCATTATCTCATCACCATCCTTGATCCTTAACATCTTAGACTTTCTTTTTTGTACCTAAAGTTTAGATCAATCTAAAGAGTTATAGGTTTACCTCCCACATTCTTGAAAATTGATCCTTATTTTTTGGTCCAAACTAGATCTCAACACAAGAAGAACATGGAAACGAACAAAGAAACATCAACTTCAAGTGACTTGAGTCAAATCGCACCCAAAATCAATCCTATTGGGTCTAGTAATCCCACAATCAATCTTCCTCCACTTCTACAAGATTCTCAAGAAGAAGGTGGCCAAGTGGAGGACATCACCAACAATGTTCTAGGGATGACTCAAGATGAAATTATTGAAATGGTTCAAAATCCCGAAAACCACAAAATTTTCAATGCCATGATGAGTCCCAATCCTTCCCAACACATGCTAGAATTGGCAAAAGAAGGGGATAAACTCCCTTCCGACTATGATGTAAGAACTATTATGGAAAAACCCCTTGGGATCATGCCTTCAGTTTCATTCACACCTTCATTCCAAAGCATCACTCAAACCATCCCACAAATCACATCATCCATTGCTCCAACTCAACCAATTGTCAACAAGGGGAGCTCATTGCTTCATGCTCTTCAAACACACCCCCTTGTAAACAACCAAGATTTGGATGCAATAACTATCTTGGGTCAATTCATTCCTCAAAATCCACTACACCCATATGTTCTGCTCAACTTTCATGACCCAAATGACCCATCATTTTTTCACACAACACCGACATATCCTCTTAACACACAAACCTCTCTCCCCATGACTTTGATGGAACTTCACTTTTTTGCTCGTTATGTTCCATTCCTACCCTGCCTGGTGTTACTGGTCTTTCATGGTGTTGAAAATTTCTTACGGTTGGGGTTTTAGCTTTGCCTACATGTAAAGCCCTTGTGTTCATTTTACGCCTTGGTCAGGATCTATTTCGCTGTTACTTTTTGAGGGGTTTAAAAACATCTTATGTCCTATATTTTCATCTAGGCTGGGTCCCTTTGGTCTTAATTTTTATTTCCTCTGCGGGTTTTATTTTCCTAAGTCTTGGTTTGCCCCGTGTTTCATTGTTTAAAAAAAAATTATGTCGTTGTTTACCGTTGGCCTAGTGATGTCCCCTTGTCCTTTTAATAAATGTTTTATTTTGCAGAGGGATTGGATTCGCGCTACCGTTGATCAATTGCCTTCAGATATCAATGGTTGCCCGCCATCGTGTGATCAAGAATTGCAGGATCTTTATTGATCGTGATATCACGAGTGGATGCCATGTGTCCTTTTTGAGGGATGAACTTCACGCGTCTGTTGATCAACTGTCCTTTGATCTGAGTCATTCCCCGCCATCCCACAATAGCCCCACCACAATGCTTTGGTTGATTGTGATATCATGGGTGGGCGCCACGTGTCCTTTTTGGCGTGGCCAAAGGAGATAAGTTTGTGTGACCGTCGATCATTTATCATCAGATCTTAATGGTTTCTACCATCGCGTGATTGAAAGTTACAAGGTTGTTATTGATTGTGATATCGCAGGCAACCGCCACGTGTCTCATCTGGTAGAGCCAAAGGTACAATGAAATACTTTAACCTAGTTTTAATATGTTATGTTGCAGGTTACTAAAGTCCTTGTGATATGCACGTGCTTCAAATCGACGGAGATGTTATAATCTTGAAAAAAAATTTGCTCGACGGTTACTGATAAGGCTGGCAACTGTGTTGAAGGAACGAGATCATTGATGCTCAAGATCTACAATTGCCTGCCATTGCATGATCCAAAGTTGCAGGATCTTTACCAATTGCGATATCGTAGGTGGCTGCCATGTGGACTTCCTTCGCAACGTATGGTATGGTGGGCCCCTTATTGCCATGTTGGCAATTGAGTCAGCTTGTTTTGAAGGTGGTCATTCAATGATTTGATCTAACTAGAGGATCGACGGCTAGATTTTAAATCTGCATCAAATATGGTTGGAGTCGTTCGTGCAGCACACGAGTGAGCTTTAATGGTGGATGAGACACTTACTGGAATGATTTGATTGACATAAAATCAATTCTCCTGCTTTATTTGTATCACAAAGCGTTCGAGTATTTTGCGGAGCAGTTTCAGAGCCGAAGGCGAAATTGCAAGTCTCTGCAACCAGAATTTGGGATTTCTGCGAATAAAGCCGAGTTTATTTTTTGTGCCTCCCGGTCATTCTGCACTTGAATTTGGGAAAAGTTTTGTTGTGCTTGTCATTGAGCTTGTTGATAAACTTGTTAGGGATATAGTTTAATTATAGTTGTGATAAATTATAGTGTTTTGTCCTGTAATTTCCTATTTCTGGTTAGTCCTAGCTATTTGAAGTATAACGTTGTAAAGAAGCCCTAGTTTTTCCGAGATGGCACCACCCAAGCAACATTATGGCCAAATTGACTATTTGAAAAGAAACCTGTACGATGATTTCCTGGATCAGTTGCCCTTGTCAACGAATGATAGGAAGAAGGGATTGGTCCTAATGCGAGGGAAAATCCTAGGGGAAGGGTTAGTATACAATTGCTCCAACATAGCTGATGCTAGGGTTCCTCTCACAAGCTTGGAAATGTTCAGACTATGGTATGGACAGAGGAATTTGTCTCACCCCTTTTCAAACGGTTGGATGTATGACATGGGAAAGTTGGTGGTACCAAATGTGTTCCCTGATGTAGACCTACTTAGGGCGGTGGCTACAAGATATGACCCTGTCACACAGGTAATTAGGGATAATGATGGAAGGGTTTTATTAAGCATTAGTAGAGATGATATCCAACAGATTTTTGACTTGAGTGAACCAAGTGAAGACTTGGTTCCTATCAATATTGAGGAAATGAAGTAGGAATATGCAAATTTGAAGTCTCTTTTTAGAGCTAAATTGCTTCCACCTCATTTGGCTAGGGCAGGAGGTTCAAGATTTCATCTCAGCCCCAGTGACCAGGAACCTTTCAGATTAAATTGTTTTGAAAATCATTTCCTGGTCACTTTCTATTCATTATGTCAGATTTTGGGTTTCAATCTTGGTGCAGTGATTCCCATTGCATACATGTTCATGGGGGTGAAAATACAACACCCTAACTTCTCTGCGACATATGACTTTGCTTCTTTCTTGGCCGAGAGGATACATGAAGGTCTATCAAAGTTGCAGAAAAATGATACTGGCACTCAATTATTTTGGTATTCTATGTTGATGCATATGTTCTTGTTCAAGAATGTTGATTTCTTCTCTGAAAGGATGAAATTAAGGCAATCGGTTGATGGAGAAAGATTTCCAGTACAAATATGGGCTGCAAATTTATCTTGCAATAAGGAAAGTATTAGTTATGTGCAATTTGATAATTGCTTTGCTTCCAAATTGAGGGCTAGATTGATGGTGAATGTACCTAGGATCCCTGAGGAATTACACAATTTCCTCAGGCCAAAGGGGAGGAGGCCAGAGTTAAAGGTCTACCATAACTGGGGTGACATTATCCCATACCCAGTCAACACTGTTTTGAGGGTGTATGGTTTTCAAGGAGCCCCTCATATACTGCCATACAATGTGCCACCAAGAGTAGGGTTTGTAGAAGTTATGTGGCAAATTGGTTGTATTCATGAGGAAAACCTCACTAGAAGGGGTAAGGGAACATTTTTCCCTGATTATATAGTGGTGTTTGATTTTGCATTTTCAAAAGGAGGATGGGTGTATTTTGATAAATTCTTTGAGGATTACCATTTGAGGTGTGGTCCAAAGTGGCAGCATGATCCTAAGGGTTTCTTTGCTCTTTTCAAACAAAGAATAAAAGCTGGAAAGTTTGTGCATGAGTTCAACCTCCCTAAGGACCTGATTAGAAATGAGTTCGACCTAAATAAACAAGAGTTGAACAAGGAGAAATGGATAGCTTATGATAAGCTATTAGATATTGTGCAAAAATTGGATCCCAAGTATGATCCATTGTTGGAGTTCAGTCCATACCATAAGAAAGTTGATTTTCTAATGGAGAACTTCAAAGAGATTATGGGCACTTTGAGAACCAAAAAGGTAAACTTAGAACTGAGTCTGGGTGTACAAGAACAAGGTGCCAGACCAATTGAAACAAGGCCAACATATCAGCCTACAGAAAGGTGGCCCATTTACAAGAGGAAAAAGGATAGCAGTAGTGATGAAGAAGAAGTGGATAGAAAAGGAAAGAAAATTATGAAGTTGCCTTCACAACCAGGTCCAAAATTTAAAGTGCCTGGGGCGATCAAAATCATTGATTTAGAATCATCACCAGAAGATAGTCCCCCATCACCACCATCTGAGCCAAGCCCTAAGAGGAAAAGAATTGATCAACCAAAGGAGGATCTGATGGATGAAATTATTGTTACTGATCAGGACATGTAGGTTGGTATGCCTTCCCCTCCTAGGCCAGCTAAATTGGTTTTATCTGATTTAGATATGAAAGGAAACTGTACAAGATGCAAGAATGGAAGCATGCAAGGAGTTTCTAGATGACAATACATTTGTAAAAACTCATGTATTCTTGCAATTGGTATGGAGGATGAAATTTAAAGAATATCAAGATAAATGTAAGAAGAGAAGGGAACTAAGACCTGATAGGTTAGACCAGGAGAATGATGAGGAAGTAAAAGTTGAATTAATGGAAGAATTTAAGAACATCACTTCTGAAGAAGTAAGGAAACTCGTGAGTCAGGCTAGTGTATTGATTCTTCTTGAATGGGACATTGCAGATGTTGTAGCATTTAATGCTATTTTGAAGTCCAAGCATCCCTTGCAAGACTCTGAAGAAGAAGTCAAGGCAACACTTCAAGACTCTGCTTTCAGTGAAGAGTATGAAACTTTGGCAATTTGGGCATTGGCCCCACAAGGGAGAAAACCATGTATTACGGATATTAATCCAAATTTCAGAGGAGGATTAATAATAAAAAGAGCTTCAGATACCTCAACCACCGAGGCCACTAATTTTACTGTGAATGTGGCCAAATTGGCCCAAAAGACTGTTGAAAGGGAGGAGGCTGAAAAGAAGAGCCTAATGGAGAAGTATAACCTTTTGATTGAGGAATACAACAAGATGCAACAGAGGAATGTTGAGTTGCATACTGAGGTGGAAAAGTTTAGGTATAAACAGATTGGGGAGACATCAAGTAGTCTAGGGACCAGTACATTACCTTCCACAACATGGTCAGTGCCTCCTACTTCTCCAATTGTTTCCACACCAGGGTCTCCCAGTCAAAATCCTACCCTCACCCCTTCTTTAGAGGAAATTGATGAAGAAACATAATGCTCTGTTGATCCTACAAAGAAGCAGCTCTTGCAAAAAATTGATGAATTACAGACATCATTAAAGGTAAGTGAGGAGGGATCTCTTTCAAAGCAAAAGGAGATTGTTACTACTATCTTAAGAAATTTAAATGAAAAGGTTGATAATAGATTGCTATCTATATATTCTTTATATTCTTTGTTGTTGGATGCAATAAAGAATATTGATAGGGACCAAGAGGTAGTGATACCATTGATTGAAAATTGGATCCCTAGGGCTAGTGATTTGGATGTCATGTATAAAGCCTCAAGGTTTGACACAAATAATAGGCCCCAATCATTAAAGCCTACTCAAGTATTAGTTAAGTCATTGCAAGGTTTTTAGACCCTACTAGATGATTTGAGTAGGAAGATCAAGGAGTTGGTGAAGAATTTCAATGATTGGGGTAACACATTGTTACCTGATATAATTCATGAGCAAGGGAAAATCAGGTCACTCCAACAATGGCAGGATCAAGCAAGTGAGGTCATCAATGATCAAATTAAATTAATTTGTGATGACTCAGATTATGATTTTTTGGTGAGTTGTATGGATAAGATTATTAGTACCAGCTCATTTTTGGAATCTTTTGAAAGAGATGCAAATCAGGTAGCGGTAAAGTACACACATTATAGCACCAAGGTAAATGAGGTAATTAATTTTGACTGGTTGACTGATGAAGAATACCAGAAATGGGTAACTAAATATTTGACTAAGGAAGAATGAAATAATGGACTACTAATAGGTGGAAAATCAGATGTTGCAGTTGCAACGGTTTCCAGTCTTGCTTCGGTGGCGGTCTTGGTGAGGAATTCTTATGATTTTTGTTGTTGCATCAACTTTCCTCAGCTGACATGATGAATGAGAATATTCTCTAGGGTGATGGCTATTGTAACAAATTTTGGAATATCACCAGGTGCTCTAGTTGGCTGGTGATATGTGTACTTTCTGGCCCGATGCTTGTTTTCTCCTTCATTTTCTATAAGAAGGATTTCAAGGCCAGAAGTACGAGTTAGCAAGTTAGATAATTTTTGGTTGAGTCTAGGTGAAGTTCCAGAGAAAATTATAAAGTCTAATGTTTTTAGAGAGAAATGCAATTTAGGTTTTGAGTCATTCGGTAACAGGTTTTGAGTTCATGGGGATTTAATGATGTATAAAAGTACTAGCATTTGAGTTGAAATGATAAATTGAAGCTCATGTCTCTCCATTGTACACGCATATCTGAACTTTGAATAAAATAACTAAGGGTTGTTTTATCCATCTCACTATTGTGGTGCGTATGATTCTATTTTAGCTTTAATTCAAGGAATTAATTAAAATGCTTGAATGGGATTGTAATCAGATGTGTTTTGTATAAGGATTTGATAAGTAGTATTAAGTTAGAATACATATTGATGAGATTGCAATGCAATGTCATCAAGGATTTCATATGTTATGTGTTAAATATGTCATATACCCTTAGATGCTTATGAATTTGACTCCTCCAATGGATAAATGACACTGATCTAAGTTGTAATTATCTGTATGATCCATTATTTGTTTGTCTTTTCCTAGAGCTTGCTACAAATTGCAAATCAATGACTATCTTATATTGTGGTTTGTGTTTAGTTATCTCATGCTCCAGGTAGTTGATATTATCGATGAACAGCCGATTCTATTTGATATTATCCTATCGTGTTGAGCTATTAAGTGACATTATTTGTTATTGTTAATGTTGTTTATAATAATGGTGCAGAGGTTGTAAACACATTAAGGGATCACCCTCTTGGGTCTTGCAGAGCTCGAAGTGTAGGAGGATTTTTTAAAGTCCTCGTCATTTGGTCCAGGTCCTTCAAGCTGCCTTTGATTGGAATTGGAAATTCCATAGGTAGATTAGAAGACAAACTTGGTTACATTGTAAAACGCAACCAACAAACTTCACAAGGAGAAGGTGGATTATTTGGACAAGGGGGAATCTTTGACCCCTCATCATCATCATTTCCTCAATGGAACACACCACCCATCTTCCCACCATTTCCACCTCTACCATTAACATCCACATCACTCCTTGGTTTAGGGAAACCCCCTTTTCCAAACCTCAATCAACAAAATCAAAACAACCCCCCAATCATAAATCAAAACATTATACCAAATCCCCCAATCATGCCATCAATATCGCAACAACAGGTGGCAACGATCCAAACAACCCAAGCAATCATTGCACCATCCATAAATGTGGTCTCTCAAGGACCAAGCATATCAATCACACCATCTACCACGCAAATACCTATCATCAATACAATGACACCTCTCATCATAACAATGAACACCATTCTGAATCTGCCACCACTGCCACCAAGACCAAATGTGGCCAACCAATATAGCATCACATTGCAAGTATCTCAACAAGCCTATCAAAAGGAACTTCAGCAGCTCCAAGCTCAACAAGCACAAAACACAAAAGTTGCACAGCAAGCTACTCAACAAGCGCAACAAGCACAACAAGTTTCCCATGCTCAAGCTTTATTGCAACAATAGCAAGCTTCCCAAGCTACGCAAGTAGCTCAAGATACACAAGCTTCCCAGGCTACACAAATTTTCCAACAAGCTCAAGCTTAAGCACAAGCCCAATATCAAGCTCAACAAGCACAAGTGCAAGCTCAATACCAGGCACAATAGCAGGTAGCTTAGCAGCAAGCCTATCAACAAGCCTTGCAAGAGTGCCAAGTGCAACAAGAAGCAGCCCAATTACTAGCCCAACAACAAACATTGTTGGCACAACAACAACAAGACCAACAATAAGCATTGTTGGCACAATAGCAACAAGACAAACAACAAGCATTGTTGGCACAACAAAAAATGTAGGAATATCAACAAGCCTTGATCGCATAGTAGAGCTTGCAACAAACTCCAACCAACATACCCAACACTCGAACAATTCGAAACACATTCACCCCACCCCCTAATCCACAAAATGACATGATGACACAAATCAAGTTTCTCTTGCAACAGGTGTTAGATCTCCAATCTGGGAAATCAATGAAAACACCAAGCAATTGTGCCCCTATCCAGTCAATAGAAGCCTTGCGATGGTACCCTTCCCAAAGAGGTTTGAAATCCCTAAATTCAACAAATATCAGGGGACAGGAAACCCTAAAAATCACATCAGGGAATTCCAAGTACATTGCATGTAGGTTGCATATGATGATACATATCTAATGTGACTATTCTCTCAAAGTTTGGTTGGGCCCACCATGGAATGGTTCTTTCGCCTTCCTCCTAGAATAAAAAAGTTCCAAGAGATTGTAGACACATTCATAAAAAACTATGCTTTCAATATTGGCATGGATGTTAGTCTAGAGGAATTATCTGTGCTCAAACAAGCTAAAGGGGAATCATTCACTTCCTTCTTGCAACGATGGAAATCCAAGGCCAACATGAGCAAGTGGACCATGCCAGAGGAGAAAAAAATTTGCACCATCATTTCTAATCTCAAGAAAACCTTGTCATTCCATCTAAAAATGAAATGTATCACTACATACGACCATTTGATCCCCAAGGTGCTCAACATCGAAAGAGCCCTTATTACACAAGGGGGACACCCACATATCAAGAATATCAAGACAATTACCCTTCCACCAGTTACAACGAGAAACCTTGCACATGGTCAAAAAACAAAAATGTCACTAATGATGGTGTGGTTGATGCCAAGGTCATAATCAATGCTCTGAAACAAAACACACAAACATAATAGCAACCAAAAAATAAAAATCAAAACAATACACAAGCTAATGTGGTATCACAACAACCACCCAATAATCAAGTCAACAATCTGAATAATCAAGAGGGAGCACCCCCGCGAAACAAATATCCCCCCAAGCGAAAGTACACAGCCCTTGGGGAATCAATCGAATCAGTCATGAAGAAGCTGGTAAAGGAGAATCTCATCAAAATCCCCATCTATGAGAATTATCAAGAGCCCCAAGTGAAACTACCATGGTACAATGAAAACCACTTATGTGATTTTCATAAAATCAAGGGGCATACAATGGCCAGTTTCATGAGGTTGAAAAATCTAATCCAAGACCTTATCAATGACAAAATCATAAATGTCAAACAACCCATGGGAAATCAAGACCTAAAAATATACACAAATCTGATAATGGATCATAACAAATGGAACAACCATGTAAAGATAAAGTATGACAACATAAACCATGTTTACGATCATGTGGTTGCATCCCTAGACGAATGGGTCATTGTTGTTAACATCAAGGGAACCAAAGTTGATTGTGGAGTCACCACACGCAGCGGAAAAGTTACCATTCCTAGGTCATCAAAGCTACCCAGGGCATCCACCTCCAATCCAAAATTCATTCCTAATGGCTACAATGTCTTAGACCAGCTGAAAATAACCCCTACTTAGATCTCCATCATGGAGTTGCTGAAGATATCACTCGCACATAGAAAAATCCTAGAGGAAGCATTGGCTTCATCCATCGTCTTCATAGATCATGATGCTGACCAATTCCAAGCTATGGTTGGACACATCACCACCCCAAATCTCCTAACATTTTCTGATTAGGACTTTCCCACCCAACCGTCTCACAATTGCACACTCCATCTTGAAGTCCTGGTTCATAAAAAAAATTCAAAAGGGTCTTGGTGGATGGGGTTGTAGGGCTAAATATATGTTCTCTCGAGCTCATAAAAAATATGGAATTCTCTGAGGACTCCATTGAAAAAAGGGTAAAGGTATCACAATCAGAGCATGTGATGACCAAGAAAGAGTGTCTCAAGGCACTATTCAACTCCATATTCAAGTAGGGTCAACCATCATGGAAACCACATGCTAGATCCTTGACCTTGATTTACCTTATAACATCCTCCTAGGGCATCCATGGATCCATGGGATGCAAGCTGTCGCATCCACTTTCCATTAGTGTGTCAAATTCCCATATCAAAATCAAGAGGTCATGGTCCATGGTGATCCTGAGCCCTTTTACTACTACAAGAACTTGGAAGCAAAGTACTATAAAATCCCCCAGGTCCCAAAGAATGATGAAGGTCCTTCAACCCCATATGTAAACCCAACTACCTTGGCCTCCACTTCTGATACAAAGACACCCACCATTACAAAATAAAGAAAAGTGATTTTTTGATAGGAGAGTTACCTCAATCTCCTAGGTCTCATGGGCAACCCCAACCAGCTGAAACATCATCCCAAACCTTCAAATAAGACCCCTCTAGATTCAAATGTTGGGGAGATCTAAGTCAGGAAGTGGTAGATGAGAAAGACATATCAAGCTTGTTGTACCAAGATGAAAGGCCCGTGCCTGATCTTCCCATGGATGAAAGTAGCAAAGGACTTCAAATGATGCTTGGTATGGGCTATAACAAAAATGAGAAAATTAGGAAAAATGACAATGGTATTCTAGTACCTATCATTCTGAAGAAGTGTATAAGAAATCTTGGCCTTAGATGTACCCCTCTGAAGGTAACCATACTTGGCAAAGGTGCCCCAGTTAAAATATTCAAAACTCCCCCTCAGTTATCAGCATTCGCTCTTCGATTACCAGTATCCACAGGTTGAGTCATAGATAACTTTACCTTTGACATAATCGGTGTATGTAGTAATGATGAGGAAGATCCCATAACTGACTTACCCATGTTATTCAAGGATTCCTCCCTTCTCATGATTAGTACCCTATCTTTTGATTCAAACAATCAAACCTGTGAGATAAACTTAGTCTATCCTGAACTCATCGATTACGACCAACAAGAACCGCCAATTTTGGACACATTTGAAAATGATGAGGCACTTTCAGAATTCATGGGATTACGGGATACTATACCATGTGGAGATCACAAAGCTGGGTTTGACATTGTGCTAGACACACATGCCTATTACAGGGAAATGATTGAATCCTTCAGTCACAAAAGTGAAAATTTGAGAATAATCTCTAGGTCTTTGAGTGAAAACCACACTGTGGAACTCTCTAACCCAAAAATAGTAAAAATAAAGGACGCATCCAATAGTGAAAACCTTTTTGAGGCATCAGAGGATGAAGGATTCAATCTTCCCCTTAGTTCTATTCATCAAGAGAAGTTAGTGATCTTAGCAGAGACGTGAAATCCGGTCAACCTGGGAACAAAAGAAACACCACATATCACCTTCTATGCAGAATCCCTCTTGACAAAAGTATAAGAACTCCTAGTTGCATTTCTAAGAGAAAGGAAGGTAAAATTTGCATGGACCTATGTCGACATGCCTGGGCTTGATCCCAAAGTTGTGGTTCACCACCTAGCTATATATCCTGAAGCAAAGCCAGTGATACAAAAGCTAAGGAAGATGCATCCCCATATAGCATTATTGGTCAAGATGGAATTACAAAAGCTCCTAGATGCACGGGTTTTAGAGATTTGAACAAAGCATTCCCCAAGGATGATTTCCCCCTCCCAAACATTGATATGATTATGTATATGACAGTAGGACATGAAATTCTATCACTAATGGACGGTTTCTCAGGTACAACCAGATCATGACAGCTAAAGAGGACCAACATAAAATGTATTTCACTTGTCCATGGGGGACATATTGTTGGAATATGATGCCATTTGGGCTGAAGAATGTGGAAGTTGCTTATCAAAGGGCCATGACACTAATCTTTCATGATATGATCCAAAAAATTGTGGAAGATTGTGGATGGCATATTGTCCAAATCAAAGAAACATCAGGATCACATAGCAGCATTAGGCTCTATCTTTGACATGCTAGAAAAGTACAAGGTCTGACTAAATCCAAAAAAGTGTGTCTTTGAGGTACAATCAAGTAAGCTCCTAGGGTAAATTATATCCATGAGAGGAATCGAGGTAGATCCCGCCAAATTCAAAGCAATCCCCAAGATGGAGGCACCAAGGACATTGAAACAACTAAAAGGCTTACAAGGAAGACTCCAATCCATCCGTTGATTCATAGCACAACTAGTAGACAAGGCTATCCCATATTCTCATCTACTCCACAAGGGGGTAGCATAAAAATGGGACAAGAAATGTGGTTAGGCTTTCAATAAGATCAAAGATTACTTACTCACACTGCCAGTTCTCATGCCACCAATTCTGGGAAAACCCTTGATCGTATATATATCGGCAACAACAGCATCCCTTGGTGCTCTCTTGGCACAACATGATGAGAATGGGAAAGAGAGAGCTATGTATTACATTAGCCGAACCATGGTGGGACACGAGATGAACTACACATCCATTGAGAAAGCTTGCGTAGCAGTTGTGTTTTTTGCACAGAAGTTCAGACATTGCATGCTAGCACATCAGATAACACTCATTGCAAAAATAGATCCTCTCAAGTATCTGCTTTGTAAAGCAACACTTAGAGGGTGAATGGCTAAATGGGTTATGATCGTGATAGAGCATGAAATTGAGTATGTGAAACACAAGGCCATTAAAGTACAAGCAATTGCAAATCAGCTGGCAAAAGCACCAATATATTCAAAGAATCCACTTGTATCAGAGTTCCCTGGTGAATCCATCTTTAACGTAAGTGTAGAAGATAACTGGAAAATGTACTTTGATGGATCCTACACACAACACGGGTCAGGAGCCAGGGTCTTCTTCATAACGCCACAAGGGGATTGCATACCTAAATCATACAAGTTGTCATTTCCTTGCACAAATAATATTGCAAAATATGAGGCTCTTGTCATAGGGTTGAGAATTTTAGTACAGTGGTAGATCATGGCACTCAAGGTCTATGGAAATTCTCAACTTATCATCAACCAGGTAAATGGTGAGCACCAAACGAAGTATGACAAGTTGACTCCCTACAAGAAACTGGTGGAAAGCCTCAAAGAGTTCTTCATTGATATCACATTTGAGCAGTTACCAAGAGCAAGTAATAGAGCGACAACTGCTATGGCAACAATTGGATCGCTACTAGATGTCCCACGCAACATCCCAAAGTAAGAATTCCTCGTAGAGCAGCTTCTCATACCAGCATTCAAGGTACCAGAGTCTGAATTTGTGTGTGAAATCGTTGGTCCTGGTGATCCCTAGTATCATGATATATACACCTACTTGAGAATAGGATTCCTCCCCACTGATATAACCCTGAATCTTAAAAGAGCCTTTGTCAAGAAGGCATCTCATTTTTTCATCCTACGAGATACCCTATACTGTAGGAGCATTGAAGGGACCCTATTACGATGCCTAAATGCTAAGGAAGCTTTGATTGCTTTAACCAAGGTACATAACTACATTTGTGGCTCACATTCGAGTGGTATGACCTTGGCTAAGAAACTGTTGAGGACTAGGTACTATTGGCCTACCATGGAAATGGAATCTCATGATTACATCTGAAGGTGTTTGTAGTGTTAGCAGCATGGGGATCTCATCCATGCACCAGCTCAGGAGCTTCACCCAATCATTACACCTTGGCCCTTTTCGCAATGGGGACTCGATCTCGTTGGAAAAATCACCCCCACCTCATCCAGTGGACATAAGTTCATCATCACTGCCACAAAGTACTTCATGAAGTGGGTAGAGGCCATTCCCATGACCTACATCATAGGAAAGCAATTATCCAAGTTCATCCTAAACTACCTTATTTGTCGTTACAGTGTCCCTCAAGCGATTATCTCAGATAATGGGACACCTTTCAAAAACTAGGATGTTCGAGACCTATGCCAAAATTTCAAAATCCAACATCATTTTTCCACTCTGTACTACCCCCAAGGAAATGACCAAGTAGAAGCTACCAATAAGAAAATCCTAAAAAATCCTAAAGAAAATAGTCCATGATGTTGGTTGTGACTAGCACTTGCAGCTGAATCCCACCTTATGTGCCTACTGAACAATAATTTGCACACCCACAGGTGCCACACCTTTCTCCTTGGTCTACAGATCATAATCCATCATACCCATTGAGATCGAGCTTCCATCCCTAAGGATATCATTGCAGAATCTCATCACGGATGAAGAATATTGGGTATCATGACTAAACTAGCTGGAACTATTGGATGAGCAACGTATGGATGCCTTAAACCATTTGCAAGTCTACCAAAACTGTCTCAAGAGAAGCTACAACAATAAGATCAAGAGCCAAACCTTTCAAGTAGGAGAGCTTGTGTTGAAGGAGAATCAGAAAAATGTACCAAATCCAAAGAGCAAGGGAAATTTTTAACCCAATTGGTTGGGACCCTTCATCATCACAACAAGGTACAAGTCAGGGGCATATCAGCTATCAACACTTGAAGGGAAACCTCTACAGGAGCCCATGAATAGCTCCCATCTCAAAAAAGTTTATGCTTAATCTTCCAATGTGTAAATCCAAAAAATACAAAAAAGTCAAAAAATATAAAAATCCAAAAAAAAAAATCAGAAAAAGGATTGAAAACAATAAAGAGAAAAAAATTGTCCTCTAGTAAAAACCACTTTGGTGGTGTTTTGGGCAAGTACCTTGGTGAAAACCTGGAAAACAAGCGCCTTGTGTAAATAAGAACTTTCCATCCACCACGATCTTGACGGCTTATTCTGCATCATTTATCCATCATGCTTCCATATCTCCATCCATCACCCATCTGCATCTATATCATAGCTTGGTCTTGTGTTTGTATCATGATCCCTCCTAGTACTACTCGACCCATTTCTAAGGTTAGTTTTTCCTGCCTATATTGGAGTATTCTAGTGCATCACGTTGACGGAATGTTCTCATTGGATTGGATTCATGTATACTCTTGAGGTCTTCCCTAAAATCAGAAAATCTAAAAACATCATAAATCAAAAAAATCCAAAAACATTCGTAAAATCAGAAAATCCAAAAAACATTCAAAACATATCAAAATCCAAAAATAGGTTAAAAAATTAGTCAAAAAGTAAAAAAACAAAGTCATCTTGTCTAACTATGGGTCTCTAAGCTCTGAACATAGGCAAGGTTGATCTTTGATCTTCCCCAGAGACACTTAGGTCAGTCCTTTAGGAGTCCATAATAAACTGGCAATCCATTTGTTAAAGTCTCATCAATAATCAAGTCTATGTCAATCGAACTACGTGGTCTCTATGTGTATAACGTAGGCAAGGCTAATCTTTGATCAGCCCCTGAGGCCCCTAGGATAGGTCTTTAGGTTGGTCTCTTGGTCAAAATCTCAGAAAACCAAAAAACATTTGAAAATTTTGAAGATCAAAACATTTACAAAACATCTCAAAAGTACCAAAAACAACCTCAAAACATTTCAAAAAATCCAAAAAATCCATATGTCTCATCTCGCTTTCACCCGCAGTAAACATCACTCATAATAAATTATTGTCACCCTCAACCCTTGGTAAAATAGTCAGAAACAAGTCTAGCAGTTCAAAAGTGAAAACTCAAAACATCAAGGTCTCAAAATTCAAGTCAGTAGGTAAACAAGTTGGTCAACTCTTGGTACTAGTAGCTTATCATCCAGTTTTTCCCAAATCATCTGATAACATCATGTCCTAGGATGCATCCTTCCTACAATGGACATCAACATCAGGCATCACCGTAGTTTAGTCTTGGCTAGCGGTATGAAGAGCATTAGTTTGTTTGGTTTACTTGATCTTTGTCTTTTGATTTATCTTATTGCGCTCATTCTAATAACCTCTTGATGATTTCCAAATGAAGGGGTTTAGAGAGAAAGGAATGGGGCAACGATCATTATCTTTTATCTATTGTGCTTATTGGATATTCTTGTGATATAACCTTGGTCATGCGTGCTTTGTTTGGTTTGTAGGGAGGATGTATTAGGTGTCTTGTTGACCACATAGGAAGGATTTCCTTTCTATGTTTTGTTCTTAGATGTTTAGAATATCTGAATTGCATTTTAAATAAGGTTTTGTATGTCAGGTGTGAATATGAGTACTCCTATCTAATTGTCGAGTCAAATTCCATCACACTAGGTGCAGTGCCATCCTAGTTCTTTATACCTTGATGCATCGTGCCTATGTGTGTTATCAAACATAAGGTAAGTAGCCCTTTTAAAATCCCAATTCCTAATAAGAAAATAATCATCATCATTATCATCATCTCTAATAAAGTCTCATGGATCATAGGCTTGTTGGACCTCTTTCTTCTTGCTTCTCTCTGCGCTAACAAGGTACCATGATAGTTAATCAAAAATATCACTAATGCATCCATCCCGCATCCACAAACTATCAACATGTTGCATATCATATCATATCATATCATATCATATAGGAAACACTGATCATCTCACATGTATTACATTTCATCATCATAATATAGATTTGTTATTCTAAGCATCTCATAAACCATAAAATTTGCATCTATTGCATAATCATAAAAAAAGGAATCATTATAAGCATCATCATATCATCACATAAGCATCATTAAAAGCATTGCATTCTTGCATCGTGCATACATATACATTACATCATCATATCATCCATATATGCATCCATACATATCATACATGAAAAAGATACTAAAAAAGAAAGGGGCATGTCATAAAATCTCATACATCTCATACAATATCATCATTCATTAGGTGCATAATATAGATCTGTTAGTCTAAGCATGTTAAAAATCATTTGCATATCATAACATTTGCATCCATACATCCATACTCCATAAAAAGTGCATAGGAAAAATACTGAAAAAGAAATGCATTCATCCATCCATAAGCATCTGCATAATCATGCATCACATCACATCATGTCATCACATAGCATATAGAGCATCATATAAACATCCATCCATAATGCATAAATAAAATGGGACCCATCTCATAATCGAATCATATCATATATATATCATCAATAAAATAACTGTCATGGTACAAAATCAAGATCAAATGTGTATGTATCAGTCAAATGTATACAAATTCCCACAGGGCTATCAAAAAAGGAGCCTATGGATCTTAAAAAGAATAGTGTCAATGATCAAAAAGGTGTGAGCTAGCCCTAATGGTTGCTCCCCTCACCTGCATCCCTCTCGGGTTGGTCCTGCCTCTGTCTTGTCTACTGGGAAAACTTTGGCACCCGAGCCACTAGAGGCATTGCTTGCCGATAATGAACCCTATAATACTCGGCCTCTCTGATGGTGTCTCAGTACATTTGTTCCGAGACTATCTTGCCCTGTGTCACAGCATCCATGCTCTCTAACTTCTTTCATCTACCCACCTCCTGTGCTAACTGCAACTCGGTAGCCTATCTCTACTGCCTCTCCTGATCCCACTTTGTTTTGAGGGCCTGGACCTACTATCGGGCCTAGTCCCTCTCTATGATTAGTGTATGTACCTATTCTTGAAGCTGTTGTATAAGAGAATTCCTCTTATCAGGCTAAGGTGGAGGAGGTGGTGGTGGTAGTGTTTGATCTCTCTGTGGGGGTTGTTGGTCCCTCACAGGTGGTTGTTGGTCCCTAGGGTCATCTCTCTACTGATATCTGACTCTTTGTTGGTGCCCATCTCTTAGATAGTGTGGAGGTGATCCACCTCCTCCTCCTCCATCTTTTTCCCCATCTCCTCCTCCTCCTCGGCCTTGCCTCCACCCTATTGTTCAGCCTCGGGGTCTCTAGTGTGGTAAAACTATCCCTAGCATTGTCAATCAGACTGGTGGTTTGAACCAATCAATGTAAGTTTGTGTCATACATAGGTCTGCTACCCCTGATCATATGCCCATGGCCTAGCTACTAGCTATCTAAAGGAATCAACAACATCCTCTAGTGGGATTGGCCGACCCCATGTCATCTCCCGAGTAGTCTTGGAAAAGATGGCCATATAATGGTCATCTGGCCTATTCTGAATGTCACCAAACTATCTCGCTACTTGATCAGGCAGGTAGTGCTCAATCATAGTGCACTCTTGTCCATGTACAAGTCTGTCCTTCCTCGCATAAAAGATTTGTTGTACATTGTCATACCATGTGAGCATCCCTATCTAAGGCCTCCAATTAAATATGGTCATCTCATCAATGACCCTCCGCTAGTGAGGAATGTCAGCCTGTCCTATGTGGGAAAATGTCAGTCTACCTCTATACCACCAAATGGTTGGGTCATCAGGCTCAACGTTGACCACTGTGACCCATGGTTGGAGTATGCTAATGTGTTCCCATGCCCAGATGTGAAGAAGTGTGACTCTGGCCCCAATGGATCTGTTGTCGCAATATGCGAACTCATGCAAATCATGATAAAGTGAGGCCAACATCACTGGTCCCCAAGCAAAGCAACACCTCCAAAAGAGCATCCACTCCAAAGCTAGACCCCATCCCAGATTGAAATACCTGCCATGTCGATCTAGAGCTACAAGTCTTGAAATAATAGCTATGACAATCAGTCAAAATGTTGACACCTGACCTTTGTAGTGCTCGAGCTCAATTTGACCCTCTCACCATGGATGGGCAATTGTAAAATCTGCCAAACATCCTCCAAAGTGACGGTCACCTCGTCAATGGGAAGGTGAAAGGATGACATCTCACTGTGCCATCGCTCGGCTAGTGCAGTCATCATGTCTAAGTGAGTCCTGATAGTGAGTGCGTATGTGACATACCATAGTCCTATCGCTCCAAGGTGCTCCTGAAGTAGCTCATGCAATCCGGTCAATCTACTAAGCACCAGGGACAGGTGCTCATGTGAATGAACAGGCTCTCTTTCCTCCTACACCCATAAAGCCACAGTGTCAAGTTTCGTAAAACATCTAGATCTCATTTGAAGTTTTTGACACCGAAACAACAAAGGTGTCACTATTTGCAAAGGTGTCGTTGTTTGGAAACTCCAAACTGTGCCGCTAGAATCCCCAAATTGAAAACTGCATCACGGCGATGCTATTTGACCGCGCATCTATTTGACCTAAGAACCCTAATCACCTAACTGGATCGTGGTGGCGCTATTTTCATATGCGACGCCATTTGGAGTTTAAGCCCTAAATCCCTAACTGCAATGCAGCGTCATAGGTTGTAGTAGCGACATAGTTTGAGGCCAAGCGGAACCAATTCTACCCTTTCAGCAGCACTAAATAGTGCCGCTAGACAAGTTTAACTTTCAAACCCTATTTAATGTGTGCAAAAATCAAAAATGCAAGTTGGGTTAGGGTCACATACCGGTGGTCCTGCGCCTGGAAATTGCTAGTAGACTCGCACTCGCTTAGAAATGTGTTAGGGAAGTACTCTTTATGCCATCTCGCTTGAAGTTCAGAGCTCCAAAATAAGAAATTCTAAAGGCTTGAGTGTGCAAATGAATTGAAAGTCACCCCTCAAGGGCTATTTAAGCATGAAAATTAAGGTTTTTTTACCCTATTTAGCCGTCAAACTTGGGTTTTGTGTCCCTGACCCCATTTTTTCCCAAGCAAAGCTCATTTCAGGTCTTTTTCTTGCATTTTGGCACATTTTTGGCATCCTAGAACCTTTCTAGACCCATCAAGCGGCTTGTCCTCTTTTTTCACGAGATCACCCAGAAATCCAAATTTTCATCTGATCTCTCGAGGGGGCAGTATACCAACATAATTCTTCTGTTGGGGCAACAGTGGGGCATCCAAAAAAATTATAATTTTTTTAAATTTTGATCTCAGAAAGGTTATTCTTTGAACCAACACAACAGGTACATTGCTTCAAAGAGGGGCAGAATGTAGACACGTAAAATATACGGATTGATCCTGTGCACCTGATCTTGATTTACTAACTCCAGTTCTGCCCAAATCATCTTATTTACTAACCATTTAATTAAATATCCCCTATTTGATTAAATTCATCATTTTCCCCTTTTAATTAAATAAATCCCTCTATTTGATTAAATCATCATCTTCTATTAATTGAATAAATCATTTTGTTTAATTAATCCTAATGTCCCTCTTTTAATTAAATAATTCATTTTATTTAATTAATTTCTAAAGTCATCTCATTTAAATTAAATAAATTAACTTTAATTTGATTTAAATCTAACACCATCCCCTTTTAATTAAATAAATCAAACTTTATTTAATTAAGTCTAATATTCATATTCCTCTCATTTTTTATTTAAATAAATCCAAATATCTAAGTCAAAGTGTCAAATCAGACTAATCTCCATTTAAATTAATCAAATCATGATTAATCCTAACTCTAATCCATCAAATCCTCTAGATATCGCAACTTGCACATGAAAATCAATTTAATTGATTTATTAAATCTTCCTTTTTCATTCAAAAGGCATCAAGTTGGAATATTCCCTCATTTTGAATTCTCCCTCCCAAAAGGACTTGTACATCCAACAAGGCATTAAAGGCCTCTTACATGTCCTTTTTTCTTGAGCCAAGTGGCATTTAAGTCTTCTTTCATCTCCCTCCAATATGTCACTTCTTCATTTCAAATATCCACCTAATAGCATTTATGTGCACATTCATCAAAATGTGCTCCACCTCTCTCCATTCACATGTTCACAAGTGGAATTTTGTTATTGGTTGATGTTTTTTCCCACATTCATCCCTTTGGCCCATTCTTCCATCCTTCTCTTCTATAAATAGAAGGCTATTTTACTAATTTGGGATCCACAATCTTAGGCATTTTCATCCACAACTTATGCAAAGTCATTATCTTCATGTTTTGAGCAATTTCATCCATTCTCATCCAAGTTTCATATTTTTCATCAATTTCCTAGCTAGGTTATGGAAAATTTTATCAAGGAACATCATTGATCATCATCGAGCTTGCAAGGAATTGGGAAAGGGCTATTTTCCACATCAAAATAACACCAATTCCCCCATGGGATTAAGAGTTTGAGTGTTTTGACCAAGATTAGATAGCTTTCATTTGGTTTATTTGCTTTGTTTCTTGTTCTTCATGCTTCAAATGAATCTTATGGGGAATGATGGTTTTGATTTGCATAATTGACTAATATTGTGTTTGTTGTTTATGTTTGTGCAGGTCTAGATCCACCATTCACAATAATTCCTAATTTAAACATGAGAAATGTAATGCATTAAGTTCAACACACATTGACACTGAGATAGACAAGTAAAGTTGATTTAATTTGAAGGTTCCACAAAAAATCTCAGGAGACTGCAACATTAAAAGATCAGTGCCATATTCTAGGGTGGAGTCATCTAAACCATGTAATTTAAAACTCGTCATAACATTCACCCTATCATAACTATGCCTACCAGGTGATTCCTTACACCAATGATACCAAAAACTCAACTAGACATACTTAATAATCCCAGCACACAGTTGCATAAACCTCTATTTATGTTAATAAAATTTAATTCATTCTTTGAATGAAAGTAATAACACTAAACAGACATTCAAGGAAAGACAAGAAGACAAATACCAGCACTCTTTGTTTACTCATATTCATAATCCATACAATGTGCACTGTGGATACAACCAACTTAGGATATATTATCATTTACATACCAATATGACAATACCATGATTACATTCTCCATTACATAACTCAAAATCTTCCAAAAATTGAAACCAACACTTCATTTAAGACTTTTCACAAAACTTATTTCCCCCATGAGACCACAATCTAAGCAACTCCCTTCAAAATGAAGAAAAAAATAACATTTAACAAAAAGGAAAAACCCTAAATGGAAATCCCCATCAGACATCTAGCATAAGGCGAGCCACTAGATTAATAATTTCCTCTCCATCAAAGAACTCCTACCCTGCACTCAAATTCCTGCTTCCTTCTTGTCTATACTTTCACCCAGCAACTAAAAGATTTATTTTACTGTGAAAAACCTTTACTCTCTTTTGACTTTCCCTATAGTGAATTTTTTTTTTTTAAGGTGTATGAATTCTGCTAGAGTTTTCTTATGTCTACAGCCATTCTTGGCCCCTCTTGTGTCATAATGCACTCTTTACGCTGGATTTTTCTCTTTTCCTATGTGTACAACTACATTTACTGTAGATTTTTTGTTTTGATATGCCTTCAACCAGATCTAACCCAACAATTCATGTTGGTGTTGGCAGTTCAACGGATCTTCTCAATGGCTCCTCCAAAAAAATGACCCCAAAAATTTATTCTAAAAATGTTTCATGAGGTAAGTCTTTTGACTCCCCAACTGATGTGGTTTTACCTTTGCCTGATTTTGATACTGCTTGTAAATGGCTTGAGAAACATACTCTTGTTGGGTACTTTGTTGGGAGGACTCCCCCTGAAAGTGTGCTTAAAGAATGGGTCCAAAAGGCCTGGGTCCCTCATGGGATCAGCCTTGATATAATGGTCCAAAATTTAACCAAGGGTTTTTTCCTTTTCCATTTTGCAAAGGTCAGTAATGTTCAGGAAATCCTGAATCATGGTCTTGGTATGTCAAGTCTTCTCTGTTGGTTTTCCAGTCATGGACCCAGGACTTTGCTATCTCATATGACACCAAGTTGCAAGTCCCAGTCTAGATTGAATTTCTAGGGTTTCCCTTGCCTTGTGTGCCTTTTTTGATTCATATTGCATCCTCTCTGAGGAAGGTCATTTGTATTGAGCCAAATAGGTTTTTCCAGGCTCAACCCCAAAAATGGGTCTATATTGAAGTGGACCTTTGACAAGATTTGAAAGAATCCATTAACATTCAAATTAGAGATTTTTGGCATACCCAGAAGGTCACTTATTTTAATCTTCCGAACATGTGTTATAGATGTCATTTTGCAGACCACAAAATCAAGGACTTCCCTTTGGCAGTGCCTCATACTCCTTCTATGCCAAAAAAATCTAAAAAGCCCCATCAGGTGGATAATTCTACTGCAAAACTTGATCAAAAATGGACCATGGTTACGAACCGTAAACACAATTCCAGTGGCTCTGAGATGGTTTCCAAAGTTCCTGAGCCAGCTAAAGATGCTTCAAACCCTTCGACGAAGGGGAAAGAAGCCCCGGTTGGGGCTGACAGTATTCCAATGCGGCCTAGGTAGAAGGGTACACCTCAACCTACTACCATTATGATGGCACAACCAATTTTTTCTCCTCCCGTGATGGGAGCTCAATAGCGGTCTTGTAGTCCTTCTTTGCTATTAGAAGGAGAATATGTATACGAGAAACAGAGATTTTTTGCTTTGAATATTCAAATTGGGTTAGTTCCACTAGAATTTTTGCAGAATCGCTTCTCTACTCTAGATGAGGAGGAGCCAGAATCCAATGATATGGAAAATTTTCAGTCATGAATTTCCTCTCATGGAATGTTCGATGTCTGACAGACCTCTCTAGGAAGTATTTTGTTTGGGATAATTTACAAAAATATGTTGATATTGAAGTGCTTTGTCTCCAAGAAGTTAAAAATTTTGGCTTTTTGCTTGCATCGGCTTGTCATTCTATTTGGCCAGCCAGTCATATGTTTTGTACTGCTCATAATGTTGGACATGGTGGATTTTTCACCCTTTCATCCCCATGGTGGCATGCTTGTGTGGTTGACCATGGGTCTGACCCCACACATCGACTCGTCTGGATCCTCCTTAATATTGACATCACTCTTTTGGGATTATTAATGTTTATTCCTCTAATGTGTTGGTAAGAGACACTACGCAAGTCATCTGGTGTTGTCATTGATGGAAACCCTAGTCAATAATCCCATCCGCACCTTAGAATTTTCTTATACCAGAAGTTCGATTAAAGATATGTGTTAACTATCAAAGCTAAAATAGGGCATCCTGCAAGAAAGGCCGACTAGATGATTATAGTGTGTTGTGGATATTCAAGGCATAAATGGTTAAAGTGTTTCATGTTTGAGACATGTTTTGGGTCCTTACTATGTTTTGGCCAACATTTTTTTATTCGCATTGATAATTGTCTATGGATTGGGCCGACAGTTTGTGCACATTTCATATTTTGTTAAAGCCAACATACAGTTGTTCTAATTTCTAGTTGTGGATATATATAATTGATTATTCATATCATTTTTTACATATGATGCGAGAGTTAGAAGGATTATAGATTGATTGTGTGTAGTTTCGATTGTGCAGAACAAAGATTGGTGATTCAGATTAAAGCAGACAAAGTTTCAAGAGCAGAATTAGATATAATGTGAAGAATGCGATCAATGTGCTTAACCAGAACTATAATCGGGAATTAGAAGATGCTATCTCATAGTTCATCCAATCTAGTTGTCTATGAATGTGACTATAAGATAGTGAGTCTTCTTTTGGGTAGTAATCCTTTTGTATTTGAGTAGTGAGCTCTAGGCAGTGTGTCTGAATGCATGTGCATTCCCCATTTGTAAACACTTATTTTGAGTATACTCATCTTGTGAATTAACCTCCGCCATTTTTTTCCCCTAATAGGGTTTCCACGTAAAAATCCTTGTGTTATGGTATTGTGGTTGATTTCCTTGTGTTCTTGCATCTTTCTTTTGGTTCAATGCTATAAGTGGCTTAAAGATCAAGTTAATAAAGTTAAATTTTGTAGAACACTGATTCACCCCCCCTCTCAGTGTTCCTTGATTCCAACAATTGGTATCAGAGCCTAGTTCCTCAGAAGAAGTTTAATAGCTTGGGGAAGATCCGGGAAGGTGATTCAATGGATTCCAATAGTCTTCATCAACAAATTTTGGTGGCACTAGATGATCTTGATCAGTCCAAATCTAAAGTTCAGGAATTGCAAGCAAGCCTCATGAATGCTGAGAAATTCATTCAATCATTGAAAGATCAAATCAATAAGTCCAGGGAAAAGAGAAAGGAACTCTATGATCAGCTCAATCACAAAGAGAGTAAAATCTTGGAAGATGAACACCTAAGTCAATCCTTGAAGGAAAAGATAGAAGAATGTGAAAATCTCACCAGAGATAATGTTGTCCTAAAGCACGAAATGGAATCTATTGTTATGAGGATGACCAAGGAGATTGAAGAGAGAAAGAAGAATGAAGATAATCTTACTCAATCCTTGAAGGATAGATCTGATGAATACAACAGAGTTAATGGTGGATTCAATTAGCCGGAGCTTGAATTGCAACAATCCAGAAACAATGAAGAAGAGCTTGAAAGACAGATTGTTATTCTCATAGATGAACTTGCTACTGCAAATGAATACAAGGAGAAGTTCAAGATTAGCTCAGCTAAGCTTGATGAACTAATTCAAAGTCAGAAGGTTGGAAGTGACAAGAAAGGTCTTGGATATGAGAAAGGAGAAAGCTCCGGATCTGGTCAGGAAATTTAGGCTAGGAAATCATATGAGCAAAGGTAGAAGGTATCTGGTAAGACAACCCAATGCTCAAAACTTCAATGGATACTAATTTTTTTGCAATAAATTTGATCATATGGCTGCTCAATGTAGAAGTTTAATGAATCAAAGTGGTCCATCATTCTCCGATTAGTGTTTCAATTACAATAAGTATGGTCATAAGTCAATTGAATACAAAAATATGACAAACAACTTTTTCAATAGAAATGTTAGATGTTATGCCTGCAATAGATTTGGCCATATTTCTAACCAGTGCAGATCAAGAGAAAATCAATGGAATAACTAGTTTGGACAAACAAATGTCATGTGCTATAATTGTAACAAATCTGGTCACATTGCAAGATTTTGTAGAAGCAGGAAGGGTTCGGTAAACAAAGGGAAAAATATGCAAAAGGATGATAAGGGAAAAAGAAAAGTTACTGCAGATGAGATCAGGAATCAAATGAAGAAGACATGGGTGAAGAAGAGTGTTTCTGATGCAGGAAATGAATCCACACCATAATATGGTGCTAGAAATTCCTCCAGGAATTACTTTAAGGCCTCTGGCCTAGGGGAAGCTCTCAAGAAAATCTTTTACCCCCTACCGGTAGTTGGTACCGGAATGTGGAAAACTGAAATGATTGCATTAATGATCTACATATCTTTTGGGAACACTTGTGGAGGAAATTTATGTAAAATTGAAGGTCTGCAGAAGAATTTTCTTTCATAGACTGTGAAAATAGGGTATCTGGAAGACCTAGGGAAAAAAGCATTTATTGCGATAAAAAGTTAGGTGTGCAAATGATAAAAGGTTACTTTTATTCCTCATTTGTCACATTGCATTTTGAGAAGAAGTTTGGAGAGCTCTGCAAGTGAATTTTGGTGAGATACAAGTCTGAAGGTGACTTGGTGAACAAACCCTAATCCAAAGAAAGGTACTTATCTGCAAAACATGTGAACTTGAAATTTCTGGAAATGGTCGCACTGTTAGTCATTGATATTAAGGATAGACCCCGCTGAAAATTCAAATGGAACCCATTCAAATCCATTGAGACAGAACCATTAGGTGCATTTTCTTTCGTTTCGTATGGTGTTTTACACATTGAATATATTAGGACATATATTCATGCCAATGTTGAGGAGTTAAGAAGCTTTGAGTTGGTAAATTTGTACACAAATCACATTGTGGGAGAAGAACTCTGTGTAAGGCCTAAATTTAAGACTTTGGAGGATAATTTCATGCAAATTGTGAAGTTTCCTGTGTTCGACGAAAATGAATGGGTCATATACATACTAAGTCGAGTGCATGATAAGTTCATGTGGTTAATTAGCCCTTCACGATCACAAGAGAAGCTATAAGCGTTGTTACTAGTCTGAATTCATTTGGTGGGTTGCCCACATTGAAATCTGTGAAGAACCAAATAGTCATTGACGCAACTGGTTCCACTTTCGATAGAAGAGCCAAGACAATTAATGACATGTAATGTCCCTATTTTAGCCCTACCCTCTTCAATTGGTTTTAGCCTATTTCTGGATATCCGTAGGCTAAGCTGAAGCAGAAAATTAGTGTTTCATCTTTTAGATGCTCTTTCGAGGGTTTGCATGTAAAAGGTTTCTGGGTTTTTTTGGGTTTTCAAAGACCTCCAAGGTGGTGTGGCATGCATCTGAATATGACATCCTTTCCAGGCACTTACTATTTATAGTAATTCATGATAGTTGCCTGGTTTGTGCTCAAATGATATTTGGAAACACTTACTATGTTTAGTAAGTCTTGATTACTGGTCAGTTGGCATTCAAAGGATGTTGTGCAGACTTACTATTTATAACAATTTATTATTTTTAGCAAGTCTATCTTTTAGCAGTATCTGTCTAGTAGCAATTCAATCCTTTGCAGTTTAGTTGTTAAGTTTGGATTTCTGTTGGTTTTGATCTGAATTTACTATTTATAGCAGTTGGCTATTTATAGTAAGTCTAAATTTGGTAGTGGCATCATCAGCAGTTCAACTCAAGTCATCTTGCTATCCATTAGTTTCAGTTTTGGCTTTGGTTTTGGTTATCTCCATGAATTGAGTTTTATACTTAGTCAATTTCATGTTTTTCAGCCGTACCCCATGCCTAGGAGTGATAACTTCATGTTGTTTTTAAAGAGGGGACATTAAGGGGTCAAGTGAGCATTTAATGATTTATTAAATACTTTATTATTGCAAAGTGAAATTGGAAGCCTAAAGGAGAATGAATAATTTTTTATTATTCCAAAAATTAAATGCTTAAAGGTGGCATCCCTTTTGGAATTTTAAGTGATTCAACTTCTTGGAATTTGAAGTGTTACATTTGCCAATTGAAACTTATATATTGTTGTTTTGTGAAGAGCTGATTATGTTATGTTTTGGAAAGCCAAGTTATGTTGTTGGACTGAATCCAGAACCTGGCTAAGGGGAACCTTAGCAAATTCAATCCATCCTTTAGGCCTGAAACTATGGCTTCCTAGGTGGAGATATGAGTCTGTACTTCATTCAGAGGTTCAGACAGGGTTTCATTTTATGATATGTCTAACAGGTTGTTGATGTATAGCCTGTTTTTGAGTTGTTGGTTTTGATATGGCTGAAGCTATTTTTTGTTCATAGCTTCATCATAGATTTTTAATTCATTTTGGGTATTCATCCAAGTTGTATCACTATGACGGGCGACTCTTCCTGCAAAGTTTCAGATTTTAATATTGAGAGCTGATTTTTCTAGAGGAAATCAACCTCCTCAAGGGGGTCGTACCATTATGGTGTGCATTGAAATTTGTGTCAACTGTTACTTGTTGTTTCTGGCTTGAATTCACCTTGTATTTTGGGTGCCATGCTTCTAGTTATTGTTTGACTGTGGTTTGGAGGCATTCTAAGTTGATTCAGAGAAGATACGTCCATTTCTGTGAGTTTTCATGTTGTTGGTCTGATTTTCTATTAATACTGTTTCTGATCAGACTTAGTAAAAATTAGTTATTTACTGGTTGAGCTTCAATTCTATATCTCTTTGGCATTTTAAATGTTAGAGGAACTGTTACTGTAACCAGTGTGTGATTCTGGAAGCTTATCTTTCTAGTTTGCAACTCTTTTCATTCATTGTAAAGCTAGTTAGTAGTACTAATAGCTATTTATCTTATTGCTGCAATTTATATTTGTTTACACTCCTACAATTGAGTGGTTGAGTTATAGAATAAACATATTTCTTGTTTGTAAGTTCCCCCCCACAAATTAAGTGGTTGTGAAGATTGTTTTTCCCCCCACAAAAATAAGTGGAAGAGAGGATTTAATGGCTAGCTTTCCACCTTAATAATGTAATAATCTCACCCACTGAATAAGTGGAGTATTCCCACTGCTTGTGGATGCCTACATCAGTAGATGAATTGTAATTTCAGTTCAATTTATTCCTAATGATCCTTTGACCATATGCTATCACCTCACCCACATTGGGATCTTGGTGAACATTCTTGGTTAGAGTTTCTTTCCATGCTGATTTGCATTTGGAGCTAACGCTAATCAGTGGTTTGATGTTGGTTTGTGTGTCTAATTTTGGGAAAAAAATTAAAGGGAATATTTCAGTGGTATCATAGCCTGTTTTCCTGCCATCTTGTGTGTTCAAAGCTTCAACTATTAGATGAGAGTCAGAGAAAACTTATACTACATCAGAAGGAAAAATAGAGTTTTAGTTTCAGCTTCAGAAGTTTTGAAGTTGGCACTTTTTCAAAGATTTTAAGAAACCTTGTCTTGCCAGTTTAGGTTATGGCTTCAGATGAAGATAAATATTTGGCAAGATATTTATACATTGAGGGTGCAAGTCTCATTAAATAATTTCAGACAAGGGAAGAAGTGAGAATAATTCTTACGTTGGACCAATGTTTGAGCCAGGTGAAGCAATCTCCTTTTGGGATAATTAAAACAGCATTGGCGCTTGCAATGACCTTTCTGAAACATCCTTATTGGTTGAGGCATTTGGATGAAGAGATCAATCTACTAGTTACTACATGCCTCAGTGAATTGATGAGAATTTGGGCACCTTTGGTGCCCTATATGATAAAACTATGAAGAGATTTCTTCATATGTTCGTAGAAAGCTTTCAAGACCTTGATGAAATTGAAAGCAATCAATAATCCAAAAGAGTTGCTATACTGAAGATCTTTTCAGAACTCAAAATAAGTATGTTGTTGGTTGATATGGGTATGCAAAATTGAATGTATTATTTGATTCATTACCTCTTCATTTCAACTTGGATTGAACAAGAGGAGGATGTAATTGCAGCAATGAGAAACATTTTAGTTTTGATTATCAAAGAGTTGAATGACATTCCAAATTTTGTCCTATCTTTCCTGCTAAACATTCATGAACAAGAAGGAAAGAATTCCTCTATTTCTGGTATGTTGATCAGAGATTTGTTCAATCAGTGTGAGGCAAAATTGAAGCCATACTTGAAGAAGACAAAGCTAATAAATGAAGTGGTCACTAATGCAAAAGATAAAATGTTGTTTCTCAATAATTCTATGGTGGTTTCTCAAGAAGACCTCCTTGGTATGCTTGTGATTAATAATGAAGAGATCAGTAATGTACCTACTCATGAAGGGGTTATTGAAGACAAGAAGGATATAATCTTCAAACCATCCAACAGTGATGATTCTTTACTTCATTATAGTAATGTAAATTTGGGTGGTTTTGAGTTTGATCATCAAACTAAGCTTTTAGGAGAGGTTATTTGTGAAGATATTAGTTTTGGTGTGTTGGGAGGTGCCTTGTTCAAAGAGGCAACACTTCAAGAGAAACATGAAGAGAACTTTCTTGTTGATCATATTAATCAGCCTCTTAGCATGTGGGATCTGAGTGTGAAGGTGTCTAAGGTTGTCAAGGAACCTCTATGGGATAAATATCCATTTGATCCTAATAAAGTACCAAATTTTGATCTCAATGCAAGCTATGAGATGGACATGGGAGGAGAATATGTCTTTGACAAAGAAGCTTGCATGGAAAAGCCCCATAGTGACTCATTAATCAAGTTGGGGGCTACTAAAACATATGACCAAAGTATTAGTAAGGTGGAAGTAGATTTAGAATATCGAAGGGCCCTTGTTGATGGAGGATTTAAAGAGGATCTCAAATTTGACTTTCCAATTCATGAGGTTTTTTGTCAACCAAGGTTCGAAGAATTGGTAAAATCTGATCCTCTTTATTTTCAATTAGCGGGTGGCAAAAGACAAGAGCTTTGGAGCAGCTTTGAGGGCAGCAAAGTCAAAAAAAAAAGGTTCTAATTTTGATATGCAGCTTATCAGTAGTTGACCATCCTTGCGTATTTATGAGTGGGAAAATCAATTCTTGATATCTATTGAAGATGAGGGTCAAGCCCTATTCAGAATTGATCGCTCATATAGTTTGATTGAAGAGATTTTGGAAGGTGTTTGGATTGGAGCGACTCTCTTTAATCTGGAATTCATCAAAGACTCCTTGGAGATTATAAAATTAGAATATCTATGTTGGATTATAGATCAGGATTATGCCTATGAATTCACAAAGAAGACCAGTTGTGTATTCCAAGGAAATGAGGGAAAGTTTGATAAGCTTACTCTTGAGCTTGAATCAACCAAAGGTATGTTGAAAAATGATCAATTGTCCTTGATGGAGGAAGGATACCAACTAGCTCATTTCAAACAACTCAGAGAGTGTGAGATTGAGTTACACTCTGTTATTGATAATCCTCCAAGCTTTCTTGTAAGTGAATGCATAAGAGGTTTAGAGGATTCAGTCTCCATATGGGATGTGTTGAGTCATGATGACTTCCCCATCTTTGACATCAAGGTGTTTTCAAAACACGTTTTGGTAAAACATGTTGTTTACATGCTTGACAGTTTATCCTTTGGATTGAGTAATACTCACACTAACCTGTCTTGGGAGATGGATTTGAAGACAATGTTTGTTTCAGGCTCCCTTGTTTTCAAAGATTTCTTGGATAGACTTCAGTGGTTCACCAAAGAAGTCAATAATTTATTGAGTGTGCATTTGGAGTTGATTGGCACTCGGGAATGTGTTGTGAATCTCTTCAAGGGTGTGGTGGATCATTCTTGGTCAGATATCTTTGTTTGGCACCCTTGATGTGGAATGAAAAATATTTTGGAGTATGGTAGGAAGCTTCATTGGAGGGATAAGGATCAAACTTTTAGAATTAATGGTATTGTTCCCTTTCTTATCAGCCACTTGATGATCCCATTTGTTCATCAACAAATGGATTGGAGAGAAATATTGAGCAAAGAAGGTTCTTTGCTATGATGGAACTGTTTGAGTGGGTGTTTCCTACTTCAATTCTAAGTGGATTAGTCAAATTGAATGAGAATTTTTAGTATGGCAGTAGTTGTTCTTCTCTTAGCATGTTGATTTCTCTTAACTCAGATGTTGAGTCATTCAATTTTGACTTGGTGGGCAGCTGGTACGCTCATATTTTCACTTCACAAACTCTTTCCAGAGATGATTTTTGGCCTCAAATGGGAGGAATGGTGGTTTGGACTAATCAAAATCAGTCTTTGGATAGAGTTGGAGTTCTTTCCAGTAGTCACCTACGAACATTATTTTGTACTCATGTTCGGGGTAGCAAACCTTGGGCTGTTTTGGTTCGTCTTTTAGAGACTTTTGGAGAAAAATTTGTGAAAGATTTCAAGTGTCTTCTTGTGTATGTCTGTAATATTCAGAGAAGGCATTGTACATCCTTGAAGAATCTTGAGGATGAGGTTGTTATGTATTTGCAAAGAGTTGCTTCCTTCTTTGCAAATATCCTTGTTGGAGTCACCTTTGCAATTGTGACTCTGTTTGATGCTTTGAGGAGCTTTGCTAATGAGAATAATTTTGAGTTGCTTAGATCATTTTTCCTTGTGCTTCGAATGATGTTAATCATTGGCATTGATCATATTAACTCCTCAGAGGCTCTGGGGTGTGAGATGCTACAATATTTTGAATTTTGTTCCTCTTGGTCTTCCAGTTCAAGTCATTTGTTTCATAATCTTCTAGGGTTACAAAGGAGGACAGTGCTATTTTGGTATGATGGCTATGATTGTGTGATTAGTGTGGCACAACATCAACATGATGGGTCTTTTCAGAGATGGACTTGGGACCCCAGGATCCTACTTGGCATAGTAAGGATCAAATTGTTTTATTGGAGTGTGGTGGCATTGCTTGAGGACAAGAAACTTTGGGAAGGGCGGACTGTAATGTCCCCATTTTAGCCCTACACTCTTCAATTGGTTTTAGCTATTTCCGAAAATCTATAGACTAAGCCGAAGCAGAAAATTAGTGTTTCCTCTTTTAGATGCTCTTTTGAGGTTTTGCATGTAAAAGGTTTCTTAATTTTTTTGGGTTTTCAAAGACCTCCAGGGTGGTGTGACATGCATCTAAATCTGACATCCTTTTCAGGCACTTACTATTTATAGTAAGTCATGATGGTTGCTCGGTTTGTGCTCAAATGATATTTGGAAACACTTACTATTTTTAGTAAGTCTTGATTACTGCTTAGTTGGCGTTCAGAGGATGTTGTGCAGACTTACTATTTATAGCAGTTTGCTCTTTTTAGCAAGTCTATCTTTTAGCAGTATCTGTCTAGCAGCAGTTCAATCCTTTGTAGTTCAGTTGTTAAGTTTGGCTTTATGTTGGTTTTGATGTGAATTTACTATTTATAGCCATTGGCTATTAATAGTAAGTCTAAATTTGGCAGTGGCATCATCAGCAGTTCAACTCAAGTCATCTTGCTATCCATCAGTTTCAATTTTGGCTTTGGTTTTGGTTATCTCCATGGACTGAGTTTTATACATAGTCAATTTCATGTTTTTCAATTGTACCCCACGCCTAGGAGTGATAACTTCATGTTGTTTTTAAAGAGGGGACATTAAGCGGTCAAGTGAGCATTTAATGATTTATTAAATGTTTTATTATTGAAAAGTGAAATTGGATGCCTAAAGCAGGATGAATAATGTTTTATTATTTCAAAAAGTAAATTCTTAAAGGTGGCATCCCTTTTGGAAGTAGAAGTGATTCAACTTCTTGGAATTTGAAGTGTTTCATTTTCCAATTGAAACTTATATATTGTTGTTTTGTAAAGAGCCGATTATGTTATGTTTTGGAAAGCCAAGTTATGTTGTTGGACTAAATCTAGAACCTGGCTAAGGGGAACCTTAGCAAATTCAATCCATCCTTTAGGCCTGAAACTATGGCTTCCTAGGTGGAGATATGAGACTGTACTTCATTTAGAGGTGCAGATAGAGCTTCATTTTCTGATATTTCTAACAAGTTGCTAATGTATAGCTTGTTTCTGAGTTGTTGGTTTTGACATGGCTGAAGTTATTTTTTGTTCATAGCTTTGTCACAGATTTTTAATTCATTTTGGGTATTCGTCCAAGCTGTATCACTGTGAGGGGCAACCCTTCCTGCAAAGTTTCAAATTTTAAAATTGAGAGCTAATTTTTCTAGAGGAAATCAACCTCCTCAAGGGGGTCGTACCATTCTGGTGTGCATTGAAATTTGTGCCAACTATTACTTGTTATTTCTGGCTTGAATTCACCTTAGATTTTGGGTGCCATGCTTCTAGTTATTGTTTGACTGTGGTTTGGAGGCATTCTAAGTTGATTCAGAGAAGATACGTCCATTTCTGTGAGTTTTCATGTTGTTGGTATGATTTTCTATTAATACTGTTTCTGATCAGACTTAGTAAAAATTAGTTATTTATTGGTTGAGCTTCAATTCTATATCTCTTTAGCATTGTAAATGTTAGAGGAACTGTTATTGTAACCAGTGTGTGATTCTGGAAGCTTATCTTTCTAGTTTGCAACTCTTTTCATTCATTGTAAATCTAGTTAGTAGTACTAATAGCTATTTATCTTATTGTTGCAATTTATATTTGTTTACACTCCCACAATTGAGTGGTTGAGTTATAGAATAAACATCTTTCTTGTTTGTAAGTTTCCCCCCACAAATTAAGTGGTTGTGAGGATTGTTTTCCCCCCCACAAAAAATAAGTGGAAGAGAGGATTTAATGGCTAGCTTGCCACCTTAATAATGTAATAATCTCACCCACTGAATAAGTGGAGTATTCCCACTGCTTGTGGATGCCTACATTAGCAGATGAATTGTAATTTCAGTTCAGTTTATTCCTAATGATCCTCTAACCATATGCTATCACCTCACCCACATTGGGATCTTAGTGAACATTCTTGGTTAGAGTTACTTTCCATGCTGATTTGCATTTGGAGCTAATGCTAATCAGTGGTTTGATGTTAGTTTGTGTGTCTAATTTTGGGAAAAAATTAAGGGGAATATTTCATGACATCATTGAATCAGATTTAAAATTTGCTTCTATGGTTATTGGATATAAAATCTATTACTCCAACTGGGATAACTCTATATCTAGTACTACAATCTATGCAGCTTATCAAATGATCAAGGAAAATGCAGAATATGACTTATGCGAGTTACTTCAGAGCCAGCTAATTGAAAACCTTGGTAAAATCAAGAAGGGCAAGAAGAACTTTTTCAAGTATGGCAATTTTTTGTTATGTCTATTCTTCTACTTCATGAATGAAGTTCTGGGAGTTGGTAAAGTGCAATGGGAAGGTGACAAACTGATAGGTGTTCAAATCAGAGACATATTATATAGAATTAGTGATAAGAAAGCAAGGAAAACTACTATCTAGGGTTACTTCAAAAGCTTCCAAAGTGAAATGCAAGCTAGGGGAAGGGTTCATAAATCTATTGTAGAAAATTATAAGGACACTATTTTCTTCATGATTGACATTGATCAATAGTTAATGGAAGCAGAAGAACCTAGAACAATTTGGATAATGCCTATGGGATATGAGGTTGAAGAACACATTTTGGAGTTGTATGCCCAACACTTGTAGAGTAAACCTCAGGATTCGATAGAAGAAAGGTTTGGTACCTTTGAAGAGAAGAATATGCAAGTGCATGAACAACTGAAGAAGCCTATGATATTCTAGAAGGTGAGAAAGGAAGTTGAAGCTTTTGTAGAGAGCATCGATATACCAATTGAAGCAATGAGGGAAGCGAGGAAGAAAAGAGAATAATCTGAAAAAGGGGAGCTAGCTAGAACTGAGTCAGCTAGTCTAGCAACATCCTCTGCTAGATCTAGATCTACAAGGAGCTTTGCACCCTCATCTAGTCCTACAAAGAAATCAAGCCCAGTTAAAATCTCAATTCAAGACATCTAGAAGAGAAGGAAAGAGGAAGAAGGATAAAAGCACAAGAGTATATGTTGTTGTTGAAGATGATGAAGAAACTGAATCAGATGAAGAAGTAAGAGAAATCAAGCATAAGGGAACAAAGGCATCAAAATTGTCAAAGGACAAGCCCTCTGGTGAAGAGAAAGAAAAGAAAAAGGTGAAAACTGATAGATTAGGTATGACTGCAAAGGAAGTGGAAAAATATTTAATTAAGGATGGTAATCTCAAACCACTTTCTGAATGGTATGACACTTTTGATAGTACCAGTCAGAGAACTCTTGAAGAAGCCACAATAAAATATTTGAATATTTTAAATATGACTCTCATAGAAATAATGTCAGAGTTACCTAAAGGGTTATATGAAGTCTTAGAAATGAGGAGAGTAAATGCATGAGTTGAAGATGAACGAATGAGAGAAATCATACAAGTGTCAATCTATGTTTGGTAATGTCAATAGAAGAAATGAAAAAAATCCTCAATGATTCTAAAAAGGATTTTAAGAGAAAATCAAGGCTGAATAATCTTATGATTAGGAAAACTGAGGAAGTAGCAAAAGACACTAAGAAAATTCTTAAGGCAGTTCTATTGAAGAATAGATATAACATTGTCTCTAAAGAAACTCATGATGAAGATGATTCTGGTCTAGAAGTTCAAGGTGTTTGGGCTAATATTGAAGAAGTGAAAGAAGACAAAATCGAGGACACTCAGAATCCTCTAGATATGCAAGATACTAAAATTCCCATGGAGACTGAAGCTCCTAAACATATGTCAGTTGAAGAAATAGAGATTCCCAAAGTCAAGCAAGAATCTATGATTGAAGAAAAGAAGGTTGAGTCAAAGGAGATTACTATGGAAGCAAGAGACACTACAAAGGTAGTAAATAATTTTTTAGAAGAACAACAAGAGGATTTTGACCTTGAATTGGTTGAAGGTATTATCAACTTGGCCACTCTATCTCCTATTTGGAAGCTAAAGGTAGCATCATTTGCTCAGACCAAGGAAAGGGAGGAGATATTGAAATCTCACATTGAGGACAGTGATCTACTAAGTCTTGCATCTGGTATCTTGGAGAAAATCATGCCCACACATGTCAAGGACTCATCCAATTCTCCCTCCGGTTAGCTGAAGAAACTTATCAACTGTAAGTACTCACTTTGAGTCTCTTGAAAAGTCAGTTGAAGATAAGGTCGAGAAAGAATTTGATGCAAATAGGTTCAATAGATTGAAGTGTATGATTGCTAATGATAAATCCTTATTAGCTATCTATAAAAAGAACATTCAAGGTACATTATTTGAGGGTGGAAATATCTACAAGTCATGCTTATCCTTGTCAAAATTCACTGAGGTCACTGAGAAGAAAATTAAGGAATATTAGAAACAGTTAGCAGATATTTCTCAAACCTTTGATCCTCTAACCATTTTTGTGGGTAAGCAAGAAGGTCAATTCATATCCTTTCTTGACAAAATTAAAAGTTTGAAGCATGAAAAATACAGAATTGTTGAAAGGGTATGTGAGCTCAGAGGACTAATTGGTCCTAAAATGGAGACAATGCTTAGTGCATTGAAAGAAGCACGGGATGCTATGGTTGTCAGTGATTCAAGAAATATTGAGTCAGCAGAGATGCAAACCTACCTATTCTATGGTCACATGACTATTTTGGAGAGTCTCAAAAAGGGTTGGGACACTAGTTCAATCATGTTGAAGAACAATTTTGCAAACATATTCAAGTCCATGTAAGTTAGAAAAGCATGTTTGTACATATACAGTTTTGTATGATTTTTGGTATGTGGATTCCCATCTTTGCCATTGATTTCAAAGGGGGAGTGTGGGATAGTGAAAAATGTCATATTCATCTCAGGGGGGGTTGTGATTGATTTTTTTTTTTAAGTTTTGAGGATTGCAGTGTACTCATGTTGGTACTGATTTCGACACTTAGTCATTTTTCACTAAGTGTTGTCATCAATGCCAAATGGGGAGATTGTTGGCAAGAGACACTGCACAAGTCATCTAGTGTTGTCATTGATGGAAACCCTGGTCATTAATCCCATCCACACCTCAAAATTTGCTTATACCGAAATTTAGATTGAAGATATATGTTAACTGTCAAAGCTAAAATAGGGCATATAACAAGAAAGGCCGACTGGATGATTATAGCATGTTGTGGATATTTGAGGCATAATTGGTTAAATTGTTTCATGTTTGAGACATGTTTTTTTGGGTCCTTACTATGTTTTGGCTGACATTGTTTGATTCGCATTAATAATTGTCGATGGATTGGACCAACAGTTTGTGCATGTTTCATATTTTGTTAAAGTCGACATGCAGTTGTTCTAATCTCTAGTTGTGGATATATATAATCAATTATTCATATCATTTTTACATATGATGCGAGAGTTAGAAGGATTATAGATTGATTGTGCATAGTTTCACTTGCATAGAACAAAGATTGGTGATTCAGATTAAAGCAGACAGAGTTTCAAGAGTAGAATCAAACAGAATGTGAAGAATTTGATCAATGTGCTTAACCAGAACTATAATTAGGCATTAGCAGATGCTATCTCATAGTTCATCCACTCTAGTTGTCTACGAATGTGACTGTAAGAAAATGAGTCTTCTTTTGGGTAGTAAGCCTTTTGTATTTGAGCAGTGAGCTCTAGGAAGTGTGCCTGAATGCATGTGCATTCCCCATTTGTAAACACTTAGTTTGATTATACTCATCTTGTGGATTAATCTCCATCGTGGTTTTTCCCCTAATAGGGTTTCCACGTAAAAATCCTTATGTTGTGGTGTTGTGGTTGATTGCCTTGTGTTCTTGCATTTTTCTTTTGGTTCAATTCTATAAGTGGTTTAAAGATCAAGTTAATAAAGTTAAATTTTGTAGAACACTAATTCACCCCCCCTCTCAGTGTTCCTTGATTCCAACATAATGATGTCGTGGAACACTCTTTACTTTGGTGTTGGATTGTTGATTCATTGCTAGTTGCTACCTAACTATTGTGTGGGGATTTCAATATAGTTGAGATGGCATATGATAAAGATGGAACTCTGCCATTCATATGGGCAGATGGCAAAGGGGAGGCATGGTTCTATATGTGTAATAAATTGGGGCTCTTTGATCCCAATATTGGTTGCTGCCATTCTCATTCCCTCTGGCACACTTGGTGTAATTTTAGGGTTGGATTTGATAGGATATTTAAGTGTCTTGATCGTGCCATGATCTCAACTCAATATTTATTTTCTTTTGATAGCTCTTCTCTCCTAGTTAAGTCATTCTTTAGATGTGACTTTTCATATCATTTCCCCATTTCAATTCTCATTGAATGGGAGACAAGATGACCTCGGTCCTATAGAACACAGTTCTTTTTGAACACGTCTCTACTTTGTCATCAGCCTACATTGGCCCACATTCGTAGAGTCTGGAATTTGGAGTGCAGGCCACCTCATAATACAGGCTGGATTAATTGGTCGAATGATTCTATCACTTGCACGTCTAGATTTATGCACATTTATGAGCGCCAACTGGCCATTTTTCTTTGGCGATCTTACGAGGCTACCATAATTGACCTACGCTCAGCTACCGAGGCTCTAGCAGCTAGCCCTTTCTCCCATCATTATAAGTCAGGGTGGTGGAATCAAGATACAAAAAGCAGGTTGCAGATAATTATGCTACCAGAGGTGCGCAAATCAAAGCCAAATTGGGCTGGTTAAAGATTGGTGATCGTGCCTCCAAAGAGTTTTTTTGGCCTTGCATGCCAGGCACTCATCTTCTGGAATTAAAACAATTAAAGATGGAATTCAATTGCTTTCTGAGCTACCTGACATTCTCCAAGCCTTTGTTCAACATTATGAACAAGTTTTCACTACTCAAGAGTACACGCTAGAGCGACAACAAGCCCTTCAGGATTGTCTTGTTGTTGTACCAAATAGGCTATCCTCAGCCCAAAAAGCTTTTTGTGAACAATTGCTCACAGTTGAAGACTTAAAGGAAGCCATTCATTCCATGGATGATGACAAGGTCCTAGGGATTGATGGTTTCTGATGTGAATTTTACAAGGCCTTGTGGGACTATGTTGGGCATGACTTGCATAAAGTCTATCTTGAGGATTTTCATTCCAAATCCCTAGGTAATATAATTAATAAAGGAAATATTAAATTCATACCTAAGTTTGGAGATCCTGAGGATATCTACAATTGGTGGCCTGTCATGCTCCTCAATGTATCTTACAAAATCATCGCCAAAGCTCTGGCTCTGAAGATCTGCCATCTTTTGCCTCAAATTGTGCACCTGGAGCAAACTAGGTTTATCAAGTCTAGATTCATTCTAGACAATATCATTGCTATGCAGGAAGGTATGGAGTGGGCCAAGCATTCAGACCAGAAAGCTATTTTTCTCGAAATAGACTTTGCTAAAGCTTATGACTGCATTGAGTGGCCTTTTATTCTGACCATGTTGAAAGCCTTAGGGTTTGGGCCTAATTTCATTCAAGCTATCCAAATTCTCTTCTCAAATGCCTCTACTTGTATTGCCATTAATGGCTGCCAATCTCTTTCCTTTGGGCTATTCCTCTCCATTCGACAAGGATGCCCACTTGCTCCTTCTCTTTACATGCTTATTGCCAAAGTATTTGGCTATCTCTTGGACAATGTGGTTTCTCAATAGTGTGTTAAAGGCATTACTCTACCTAACTCCCAGGCTCAACTGGTTAACGGCCATTTTGTTGATGACTCTTTCCTCACCCTTCTGGAGGAAGAGAATAATATTAAGGCGGCTCTTGGATATCTTAACATTTTTTTCCTTGCATTTGGCTCCACCATTCAGTCGCATAAAAATTTGTGCTATAGACAATCTATTATGCCCACTCCTCACTGGCTTCAGCAGTACAGTTGGAAATGGATTGGGCCAGGGGAAATATTTTAGTTTATGGGAATTCCCTTTGCCTTCCAAGCTTCTCCGGTTGAGTTGTGGAAAGTTGTCCTCTACAGGATTGAGCAAAAGTTGGCCTATTGGATTATTAAGCCTCTTTCTCTGGCAGGGAAATTCTAAGTGTGCTCCAATATTTTGGAGGCTACACATGTCCACTACTCCTCTTGTTGGGCTCCTTTGAAAGCTACCTATTCCAAGCTTGAAAAGATACTTCTAGAGTTTCTTTGGGCCTCTGTGAAGTCCCATAGAGGGTTTCACTACGTTTCCTAGGATTTTTGTTGCCTTCCCAGAGATTCTGGAGGACTTGGTTTTCTTTCCACTAAATGAAAAGGGATTGCCTTGTGTGTGAAATGGATAATTAGATCCCTTACTGGAGATGAAGCCTAGAAAATTCTCCTCAGGAATTGCATTGAATCCAACTTTAATATTCACAGACCTACTTGGAAGGGGATTGTCTTTCAAACCCTTTTGTTCATGAAGGAACCAGTTCAAATTGTGGGAACTTTTGTGGCCAAGAGCATTTGGAGAGATTGGGAGGCGGTTAAGCCTTTGATTTGCTGGTTCAGCTCTAGTTTCCGTGATGGGATTTTTCTCAATCAACAAAATGTATGGTGGTCGCCTCTCTATGCTAGTAATGGTCAGTCACTGGTGAAATCGCCTTGGATTAAGGTGCCAAGGTTCCACAAGAAAGGAATTCAAACTTTACAGCAGGTGTTTCACAGACCCACAATGCCCATCATGTCGTGGGAATATTTTTGTGCCCTTTATAGGCTTCAAAACTAGTACCATGATACTTATGATGGTCTGGTGAATGCTATTCCTATAGATATGCTTCATAAGGTGGGAATTCATGGGTCCAAGTCCTGGTGGAAGGACTCAAAGTGGTACCCAGACACCCCTTTTAGGAATTACAATCCTAGGCTTGGTTATAATTGGCTTTCACCACACTTTCCAATGATTGAAAGTCTGAACCAGAGGTGCCTTCTTCAATCCCCCGCTCATGTCTAGAAAAAAAGATTATTTGCCACTTGGTCTGCAAGTGTTGAGCTGAAACTTGCCCACTTTGCTTGGTGTATTCTTTTCCAAGGCTTTCATGTGGGGTCTTGGCTTGTTTACTTGGGGGTCTAGGACCCTCGGTGCCCTTTTTGTGGGAAAGTTGAGTCTTTTAAGCATCTCTTCTGGTTTTATACCAGAGCTCAACAATTTTGGAATTGGATTCATGACTTCTTTTGACCTTTCAGACCAGAGCCCTTCTCCTAGCATATGGTTCTGCTGGGAGACTCGCCTAGACTTCCTATTAAATATACCTAGCTTTGGCACACTTTCAGGGTGGAAATCCTCTTCAATATCTAGAAAGATAGAAATTCCTACATATTTGCTAACACACAAATGGATAAAAATGTTTCTTTGTATTATAAAGCTAATGTTTGCTCTAATGTGCTCTTGCAGATTCAAGTTCTAGCCAACAAGGTTGCACTTGAGGTGGCTCACCTTCAGGTGATTTTGGATCATTGGGGCAATGCCCCATGTAATATTTCTTGGGTGCTGACTTTGCCCACTTCGTCTCGCAGCCGATCACCCTCTCGGGGCAGGCAACAGAGTGGCTTTGCTCACCCCAACTCTCAACATCCTCTTCGATATGGTTCTTGTCCTCCTTAGTGGACTCATTCTACTCCTCCACGGGCTAGCCAGGGGTGGCCCTCTAGAGGAGTGGCAAGGAGCAGTGCTAGTGGTTTCAGGTGGCCCTTTGATGATACTCCTACTACTGGCTTTGGTTCGCCAGATTCTGGTAAATTTTTTTGTGTCTAGCGCTTGCAATATTGCCCTGGTGCAAGGATAAAGATAAAGACGTTGATGATGGCTAGGGTCCTCCTCCTAACATCACTCCAGACCCCGCTAATGTATGGTGGAAACACATGGATGATAGAGACCCTCCTGGATTTGTTGGTATTGCTTTGGCCGCTTGATGGCCTTTTTTAATGTTTGTAATCTTGGACTTTTGGGCTAGGCCCATGTGACTCTTGGGGTGTGCCTTCTTACCACCCACATTTTTTTGTAAATATGTATTTCAATATTTATAATTAATATAGATTAGTGCCTATTCATCAAAAAAAAAAAAAAATATTACCCATGAAAGCTTCATTCTCTTTTGTCGGGCTATAGAAAACTTCCTTACCCAAGTGTTTCACATTTTAATTGCCCTACAGCCAAAGTTTTTTGTTTTTACATTGTGAAGTCTTTTAATTTATTTATCGGGCACTTCATCTTTTAGCTCGTGGAATTTACATTTTATTTCCCTTTAATTGTTTCTACCATCAAAATAAACTTCAAATATTTCCTTTATAAATTTTTCACGGGCTCCATAAAGTTCACGAGCATTGAGAAAGGCTACATGGAGCCTCCATGCTCCCCCGATGGATGAGGCTTCACATTATTGGGTCCCTGTGGGCTAGTGGGGGATAGCTCAAAATTGTCCATGCTACCTCCCTCTGAATGTTGATTTGAGCACCGCCTTTCGTTTTACTACTCTTCACGTTCAACTGCTTCTTTATGAACTTTGGTGACATTGAGAAAATGTTTATAGTAGCCAACAAGCAACTCCATCTTCTTCTCATTAGATCCATGTGTGTTCAAGCTTTCCACAGCGGAAATTTTGGTAGAACATAGGGAGTGCATTCATTAATTCTTCTTACTACTCGAAGAACCCTTCAGCAGTGTGTTCTTACTTTTTGAAGTATTTGAAGTTGAAAACTTATGCAGTTCAAATAAACATCAAAGTGTAACATGTGATTTGAGGGTGCCAAAAACATTGCTCTTAATAATGTTCTTTACAAACTTGCCACTATTCTACCTCATAACATGCTCGAGCCACACATAATAAAATTTAGGTGCAGTGCCAAAATAGAATTTCCTCAAACACTTTTGATACACTTTCACTGCAAGCTCGAATAGTTCTTGTGTAGAGTAAACATGTGCTAGATTTATTTATACATCAGGCATCTTGAACAAAGACATTTCTTGCAACAACTTCTTGTACCTGTATAATAATTTCCTTTGCAATGTCAAATTGACCCCTTTCAGCTAGCACGATGGCTGCCCCATTTGCAGCATAAACAATTCCTTGTCACTGTGCCAACACCTTACAAGACAATTCTCTAGCCTTCTCAAGATGTGTTTCCTTGTTATTTGGATTCCTCCTCTCATTGTGAAAAGATACAAAATAATTCCAATTTCCAAGTGAAATTTCAACATAAGAATCCTTCACTTTTGATTCATTTTGTGCAGCTTTAATTATTTCTTTTATTTTAAGCCAGTCATCTATTTTCAGTTCCATGTTTCCAAGCATACATAAAGAATTTGATGATTTTTGTATCCACCTTAAGTGCATCCCCAATCAATTCTAAGCTTAATTGGATCTCATTATGAGCCTGATTCATGACTACAAGATGTAGATATGTATCCACATTATCAAGAAACTTGAACAAGTAACACACTTTTGTAGAGTAGCAATGCTTGTCTCCAAAACGAATCCCTAAATATCCACCATTATGAACAATCAAGAAGTGAGCAGGCCCCTGCTCACTGTAAAACCGATCATATTACTTCCAAGAAAAGCATACTGCATGTCTATCTCCATCATGAATGATGAAGAAGGTGAAATATTAACTAGATTCAAATTGCATGTGATGTTGCTATATCACAAATACCTCTTATAGAAGAAGATCCCTAAATTTTCTTCAATTATACAAAAAAATCAAAGGTCTTGAGATAATCTTGCATCCAAATATCCAAAAAGAAAAAATTTGGAACCTTCTTAATCTTTTGAAAACCCTTTACTATTATCTGCCATTTCCTTCTCTCTCATCTAAATAGGAAAATCAAACTGCATGGATGCAGACAAGACTGCCACCTGCTATCTTTACTATATTCAATAAGACTATCCTCTTGATTTTATTACAGTCATTAAGACTATATTTTTTATAGGTTAGTGAATTTATTTGTGATTGAGTTTAAAGGTCACTGTCATCTTATGCAATGTCTTCCCTTGAACTCTTTGAAACTCGACCATGATGTTCTCTCTCTACTCATGAAATATGGATCTTATTAACCCTATCATTGTAACTGCCTGCATGCTAATGGTTTTATCTCATTATGACAATTAAAGTCATTTCCATAGCAATCTCCATAATCACTGCTCTTTTCCTTTTTCTCTTTGATGAATTCCTTTTGAGTTATTACCAATGAATTGTTGTCTTCAATTGTAATATTGCTACCCATTTTCCATAGTCATAAAACCATGACTATCCATACTATCAAAAGGATTGTCCTTCATTGGTTGATTTGCACCGTCCATCCATTGCATTATCCTTCTTCATGATTGTTCTCTTATGGACATGGCTGCCCTTATGTCATTAACACTTAATCTAACTAACTACCCTCACAAGCTTGTTTCCCTTAGCTGTTATGAGCCCTTGATTCATGCTTTGTTCTTAGGTTTCCACTTGTTGTCCATGTAATATTTTTTTTATCACTAATGTCAATAACGATATTGTCCCTAGTTTGGTTGAACCTATCCCAAAGCACATCATTCATTCAAATGCTTCTCAATTTTGAGAGCTCCATTAGTGGCTCTTTCTGGGGGTGTTTGTTCCTCAGTGAACAAAGCAAGATTTCAGAATATTTTGGAAGAGTTGACCAAGTGCCAGAACCATTGGGTGACTTGCAACTATCTTTAGTTCAATTTTTCAAACCTCATTCAGTGGCCCCAGGCCACCAAATGAAAAAGGAGAACCAAGAACCAATGTTTTCCTCTGTCAAACACTAGCCTACTAAAGGAATTGATTTACCTCAATCCATACTTGCATCTATCACACCACAACAACATGGGTAACTTCTTTCCTTCAAAAAATAGTGTCAGGCTACCTTTGAACAAGTGAAAACTTGCTCCATGTTTAGCTTCACTGTCGCATGGCAGCCAAATCATATAGGACACATCACTGCCACTCATTTCATTTTTTTATTCTATGGAAAGTGACAAAATATGATGATAGTGATCAAGACTATATGAATACATAGTCTTATCACATTTACTAACCCCCTCACAATGATTAGGCGAGCAGACAAAATATCATGCCTCTGAAATAATGTGTAATCCTCTTGTGTATTAAGAAAAGAATGCTCACACATTTGTAATTCCTTCAGCTAAATTGCATCATAGGTGAGTTTATCATCATCCTATTGATGCCAAAAATTGGAAAGGTAACAACCCTTTATGGGAAACTCAGTTAATGGGAGGACCAATTGTGCTAAACTGAGTGACCTCCGAGTTTTTAAAGAAGTCAGCTTCTTCTGTAATTGGGGTTTTGGAATGGGAAAAGGAAGAAGATATAAAAAATAAAGATCTAACTAAGGCAATATGCCAAGGGGTAGATATAGGCACAGTAAATCTATCTTTGGGGATTCGATTTAAAGGCCTGGTTGGCAAACTACTATGTTCCAGGATTAACAGAAATCAAAGATAAAGATATGAACAATTCATTTAATAACATAAAATAATTTTCACACTCATTTACTAAAAAGAGGAGTCAAATATATAATCTAAACCAACAAACTTGTATTAGAATCATAGAAGTTCTACAAATGAACAATTTAGAACAATAATGGAATAGTATCAATGTTTTATCAAATAACATAAGAAAAATAGAAAGGTCGAACAATGGAATAGTCTAAAAGTCTCATACAATAATCTAAAAGCATAAAAAAAGGCCAGGTGTCTTTCTCTAATTTTTCTTCATCTTTCGAACTCGTTTTCTGAAGTAAGAAGCAGTATATATAGCCAACAATCCACCGCCTGGTGAGCTTGTAACAGAAAATATTTTGTATCTCGAGCAATGATGGTTGCAACAATGATTTCTCTCGGTCGTTGTAACAAAAAATATTCGGGCCATGGCATGTAGTCACTTCCTAGCCAGATGCATCCACCGCGAATGATGGCAGTGGTTCAGAGAAATCTTGTGTAGACAAGTGTCGCTACCAGTGGAGGCATTTAGAACATGCGACAACATGTCGCATACCGTTGCTCGCTCTATCCATCCCTTTGGTAGCACTTCCACCAAAGGGACATGTGGCAACAGTTCGCAACCCGCGGTTCATTCTCCCCTCCCTTTGGTGAAAGCTTGTGTTGGGAAGACACGTGGCAACCTTTATTACTATTGGCACTAACTGTGGGGTCTGCCAAAATTTATGTGAATGGAAGCTATGTGGCACACGAACGGGGCTCGATGAAAAAGTGAAGGGAAGCATCTCTAAACAGCCCACAGTATAGACATGTGGCAGCATGGTGGGAGCCGGTAGAAGAGCGAAGGAAGGAATTGTTGCGAGGAGCCCTGGGCGAACACGTGGAAGCAGCCAATAGAGTAGAGCAAAAAGAAGGTCAATGAAAGGCTAAGGGCAGCATGTTGAACATCTGAGGCGGGGGCCAGTTCTTAGCAAAATAAAAACACCCGGAGGGAGCTTGAGGAATTTTATATTCACAGCTTTTGGCGACTACCACGGGTGTTTCGCCTACGGAACGAGGAACCCAAAATTTTGTACCTTCCTCAAGTTTGAATGTTGTCTTACCTCAATCGGACAACTTCGATGGTGACTCCACAACGGGCTACTTTGAAAGTGAGCCTGATTTTGAAGATCAAGAAGAAGATTTTTGTCAGTACTCTCTAGAAGTAAATCCTTATAATCACATGACTCTTGTGTTCACAAGAGCTCAAGATTTGAAGGCATAGAGAGAAGAAGAAGAAGAGAGACTGAAGGTACAAAAAGATAAAGAAAAAGGAAAAGAAGTAGCTTCTACTTCTAATGTTAAGTCTTCTCAAGAGAATGTGAAAGCAGTTGTTGAAGACTCATCCTTAGAAAATTTTGATATTGTAGATTCCTTGATGAAAAACAAAGTGCAAATTTCTCAATTACATTATCTCCAAGATCATCCAGAACAAGTAGACCAACTTCTCAAATTTGTGAAGAAAGGACCTATCAAGCATCCCACATTGCTTGAATCATCCGTTCTGGCGGAAGATAAGCCTAAGCCCTTCTATATTTCTCTATATATAGGGGGTTACAAATTGAGCAACTGTATCATTGATTTCAGAGCTTCAAACAATGTCATGCCTCTACAAGTGATGAACACTCTAGGAATTTCATGCACCAAGACAAAGGACAAATGTTATTCACTAGAGTCCAAGTCAGTGTCGTTGGTCAGAAAATTGAAGGATGCTCAAGTGAGGTTGGCAGCCTATCCTGAAAAGAAAATCATGATGACCATCCTGGTGGCGGACATTCCAGCTAGCTACGAGATGCTATTGAGCAGAAACTTTTGCAAGGACCTTGGTGGAGAGATTCAAATGGATTGGTCTTCCATGAATATTATGTTAAAGAATAGTACTTTCAAGCTGGAACTAGAGCCCAAGTCTTAATTTGCAGTGATGAAGACTCAAGATCCTCAAGCTCAAGTTCTATATCAAGAAACAGGTTTTGGTACTTATGCCATGCTATCAAAAATACCTAAAGAAAGTCAAGAGGTCACATGTACTGCAGAGAAATCAGCAGATGATCCTAAGTTGTGGACTATGCAATTTGATGGTAGTTGTCCCACTGTTGGTTCAGGAGCTAGAGTTGTGATAATTTCTCCTGAAGGACGGTTGTATCCATTTGCATACTGCTTGCAATTTGAATGTACAAACAATACAGCCGAATATGAGACACTTCTACTAGGTCTCAGAAAAGCAAAGGAAATGGGAATTAAACATCTCATATTTGAAGGTAATGTGGAGCTAGTTGTGAAGTCATAGATCAGTTCAGAGTAAAAGCATATCCTCTCTGACATTACAAAAATAGGGTGTGGAATGCAATAGATTGGTTCGAAGCATTTGATATCAAGTACATTCCATGTCTAGATAATAGTAGAGTAGATTCCCTCATGGTATTGGCTTCAATTTTCATGCCACATTCCAACTTTCGTCAGAATGCATTTGCCATTGAGTTAATATACAGGCTAGCTGTACTTGACAACTATGATAATTGGAAAGTCTTTAACGATGATGACCACATCAAGGAGTTTCTTGTTATGGGAGATAATTTTAAAGAATTGTTCTTTGAGAGGAGTTCATTTAATCACAAAGAAGCAGTAACAGAAGTTCCTAATGTGTCAAAGATTGTTGAAGACAAAGAAAGTCTAGAAGAACCAGATTCAAGCATAATCCAGTTAAAAGGAAATAAAATTCCCAAGGGCTTGGTTTCCTTGGAGAATATTTTTGACAGGCATGACAGATACATACAAGATCAGAGAAACTCAAGCAAAAGAACCTTTTCCGAATATCAACAAATAAACATTGGAACAGTTGACAAGCCATAGCTTGTTAATCTGGGTACATGCTGCATTGCAGAGGAAAGTGAGAGGTTCATCTCTTTGTTTAAGCAATACCGAGATGTCTTCGCCTAGTCATATGAAGATTTGAAATTTTTTACACCAAGAGAGTTGTCTCACACAATTCCTCTTCAACCTGAAGTGAAGCCCTTCAGGAAAAAGCAAAGACACTACAATCCACAGATTCAAGATACCATCTACGCGGAAATCCAGAAGATGGTGAATGCAAAGATCATCTTTTTGATCCATCATTCCACCTGGGTGTCGAATATAGTTCTTGTGCACAAGGAGAATGGAGAAATCAAAATTTGTGTGGATTTCAGGAATTTAAACCAATCATCGCTCAAGGATATTTATCGTTTTCCGATCATGGAGCATACCTTGCAGACGGTTACCGGTTCAGAGATGTTGTCCTTATTGGATGGTTTTTCTGGTTACAATCAAATTGTAGTAGCTAAAGAAGATCAGTACAAGATGAAATTCACAACCCCATGGGGTACATTTTCATATGAAAGAATTCCCTTCGACCTCATCAACGTTGGTGCTACTTTTCAAAGAGCCATGGATTTGGCATTTGGAGACTTGAGAAACAAAGTAATTGTTATCTATTTCCAACAGAGATTCCTTCTTAGTATAGTCTTGAAGATGGTTCCTATGTCGGGCTTGATGAAGTGAAAAATCAATTTCCATTGGCCCACCCTCAATTATTCTGGTGACCCAGGTTTTAGAGACACCAGCTGATCATCATCAGTTGAGATAGCTGGTCATTTATGGGAAGGAAACTCAAGAATGGATTGAGAGTTTCATTGTCAGAGGAAGGGAGATCTTAACAAAAATGTTTCAATTGAGAGACAATGCTCATGAGCTGCATCAAGGTATTCAAGGGTTTGGACAGTCAATGGAAGAGGTAAAACCAAGGCATGAAATCATCATTGTTGATTTAGATACAACCTATGGTTCAGTGCTCTCAAAAGAACACAAGAGGAAAATCCTTGCTTGGAGAGAGTGTCATGTCTTCAAGGTTAAAACCTATGAGAGGAAAAGATAAAAAAACTCCCAAAATGGTTAAGTATGAGAGAATTTGGTGCCCCTAGCCAAGAAGGGCACTCATCTTGCCATGCCTTAGTCAAAATTTCCAAATTTTCAAAATTGCAAGTTGAAGTGAATGTCCAAATTTTCAAAAAGGGTTCAATTTACCAAGATTAACTTGTTGGTTGTCATGTCTTCAAGGTTAAAACCATTGATGGCTCCTGTATGAGGGCAGGGTTCCAATAAGGGTGATCGAAGCTCTTCTTTTCATCAATGAGTTTGTCATAAAGATTCCTTCTTAGTACAGTCTTGAAGATGGTTCCTACGTTAGGTTTGATGAAGTGCAAACTCAATTTCAGAGTGTTGTTCACAGCTGTGATAGCAGCAATTCAGTTGGTGGTAGAATGAGTCACCTTGCCACGATGTCAGCGAGATTTGAAAAACTGGCCAATGAGGTCAAAGATTTTCTGACATCAATTGCAAATGCAGAAGATATCTTGGAAAAATGCAACTTTTCTATTGATGGTATAGATACACCGAATTGGAACAATTTCTAGCTTTCTATCAAATGTGATTGAAATCTAAAGATTATTTCTTCTAGAAGCTTTCTTTTTGCTTTCTCTCTATTCTTGGAGCAATTCTTATCCATTCCTCGAAGAAGAGAAAGAAGATAAATTGTAATAGGGAAGGTCTTCGAGAGATGCAGATAACACAAAATATCGTTGAATCCCAAAAAGTCTATCTTCGCGATGATAGAAGGAAAGTTTCTTGGCCACATCATCTCCAAGGAGGGAACTCGAATCGACTTGAGTCAGGTTGAAGCTATCATAATTTTTTCTCTTCCAACTAGCAGAACAGGGGTACATTCCTTCTTTGGTAAAGTAAATTTCATATGAAAATTTGTACCAGATTTTTTTGAGTTGACGAAAGATATGTCTACTATGATGAGGAAGAAGACTATTTTCAAGTGGGCAGAAGAAGGAAAGAAGGCATTTGCAACAATAAAAGAAGCTATCAGCTAAGCTCCAGTGCTAGTCCATCCTGATTTTGAATAGGATTTTCCTTTATTGCTATGCATCAAAGCATACTCTATCTGCCATCCTGACACAAAAGTTGAATGAAGAAACTAAGTCTCCAATAGCTTTCATGAGCGCTAGTTTCAAGGACAGCGAGTCATGATACTCTCAGATTGAAAAGAATGCATATGCAGTGGTTTGAGCTGTAAAGAATTTCAGGTTTTATATCTTGAATTCTCACACCATTATATATGTCACAGATCCAGCAGTTAAAAGTGTGCTAACTCAGCAAGAGATGGGATCAAAGAGAGGAAACTGGGTCACAAAGGTGCAAGAGTATGACTTGGAGATCAAGCCGACCAAAATCATCCGCGGGAGAGGCCTTTGTCAGTTGATAGCAGAGGATGGTGATAAGAAGATTCAAGACAAAGGTATACCTGAGATTGAACCTGAAGTTAAGGAGGATCTTCCAATGGTCTTACTAATTGATTCTTCGAGAAAATGGTTTATTGAGATATGGTATTACCTGATATATGGTGATTATCTAAGTCACTTGAACAAGCAACAGAAGAGGATGCTAAAGCTAAAAGCATAGAATTATGTGATCATCAACAATGTCCTATACAAGTAAGGGCTTGACAGAACCTTTTTTTTGTGTGTCACCAAATATCAACAACGTCGTTTGCTAGAGGCTTTCCACAATCAAGCATGCAGTGGCCACTTTTCTTCGAAGGTGACAACTTTCAAAATCTTGTGAGCACAGTTCTTTTGGCCGACCATGTTTCCTGATGCATATCAATGGGTGCACAAATGTCGGTTGTGTTAGCAATTTGTTGGCAAGGCGAAGTTGGCAGCTGCTCCTTTTAGGTCAGTTGTTATAGACACTCCATTTCAGCAATGGGGTTTAGATTTTATTGGTCCAATCAACCCACGTTCCAGCAAGGGGTATATTTATGTCCTCATAGCCATAGATTATTTCACTAAATGGGTTGAGGACATTCCCACCAAGCGAGCTACATCCGAGGTCATGTGTGAGTTCTTGAAGGAAGAAATTATCACGCGCTTCAGGGTGCCTCACAAAATTATGACAGATAATGCAACATGTTTCTCATCCGAGGAGCTACTGGAGTTCTGTTTTATCACAACATCACTCTATCTCATTCATCAAATTATTACCCCCAGGGTAATGGACAAGCTAAATCATCGAATAAGAACATTATCACAATCATCCGCAAGTTGGTTGATTCCAGTCAACGAAATTGGCATAAGAAGCTCTATGATGCTCTCTAGGCTGACAAAATTACTTTGAAGAGATCCATTGGTACCTCACCCTTTATCCTCCTATATGGTATAGAAGTAATGATACCTATCATGCTGGAGTTGTCCGCTTTGTAGATGGCGACCACAGTAGAAGATGGAGAGTTCATGGATCCTATTCAGAAACGCATTTTGTACCTAACAAAGCTTCAAGAAGAAAGGGTGGAGGTGGTAGACAGAATCACTCAGCACCAGGAGTGAGTGAAGAAAGTTTTTGACAAGAAATCTCACCAACGAGATTTTGAGGTTGTAGATCAAGTCCTCCTATGGGATAAGAGACATGAGCCCAAGGGAATGCATGAAAAATTTGATTCCTTGTGGTTGGGGCCGTTCAAGATTCACAAGCTCGTAGGAGAGAACACTTATATTCTCTCATGCTTGGATGGAAGTCTCCTCCCTCTACCACACAGCGGGTAGTACCTGAAGCACTTCATCCCTTTGGGGGTGGAGTAATTTTTTGCAAAATCAATCTTTGTAAATATTTTTCTTTGTTTTTCATGATGTGTTTCCCATTTTCCATGATGTGCTCGTTATGTTGTGTTTCCCCTTTCCGTAATAGTCCTGTTGTGTTTTAGGTGATAAGGCGACTTATTTTAGGTGATTTGTAGGGAAGTCCAACTATTAGGTTATTTCTAGGAAGTCCTGTTATAGGTGACTTAGGAAAGTCTTGCAAATAGGTGATTAGGAAATGATGTTGACTCTGATACCCAATGGACAAGGCACTGGTCTATTCTTAAAAATCTATAGATCCTATGGTTCTCCTATGTTGTAAGTATCCACCATGGTCCCCAAACAGAGCCAATGTTGTACCCCAAAATTAAAATTTTTGTTACACATACATTTTGAAGAAATGAGTGAAAGTCTTGTTAAATCTGTCAAAAATGTCAAAATTTGGGTGTGCATGTCTTGCATGAGGGGTTAAAATGTAAAATTTCCAAAATCTGATGATCTGGGTCTGCTTAGAGCGACCTAATCTACAAAACCCAGATCTTAGTTTTTCATCCCTACTTTTTAGGAAAACTGCTATTTTTAGAAATTTTCTAAAAATAGTAGGTTTTCCTGGGTTTCTTTTGAAATGGATACTAGCAAAAATTTCTAAAAATAGAAATTTGGTCTGTTAGGGTTCAAACTGATATTGATTGGCTCAAAATACTTCCATATCAGGCTGGTGCAGTTAGAATCTCAAAAAGGTCAGTTTTTCCCTAATGGGTCTATTTTTCTTTTTCATAAGCATATTAGGAGCTCTAAGGTCATCAATGGAGGTCAGTCAGCTGCCAGGCACCAGATCCAACACGCAAGCACATAGTAAAGGATGGGATGTCGAACATGCACAAATAATGAAGAATGAAGGTGGAATCCGTGAAAATTGGCTAAGTTTGCTTGACATGGGCGCCCCAAGAGGAAATAAGTGCCCATCTTTTTAGGGCATCAAATGATGCAATTAGGGTTTGAACCTCCAGGAAAAGTTGTTCAAAATCCTCCCAGCTTCGCAGTGAGTCCAACGGTGTAGTCATGATATCATTCAGTCATCCAAAATTCGTGTTCAAATAGGGGGTTTTCAACTAGAAGATGAAGTGAAATCATGAAAGTAACAAAAAATTTCCAAAGTCTAGAAGTTTTCAGTGCCCCAGGTGCCAACGGGTGCCCAGTCTTTTGGAAGGGAAAATCTAACAATTAGGGTTTTCTAAAGTGCTCAATCTCTCCAGAATTCAAATAGCTTTGCAATGGGTTTCTTCGTCAGAGCATCCGACTTGTCATCCTCCGGAAAATCCAAATTAGGGTTGAAGGTACAGAATGAAGGTTTGAATTTGAAGATGAAATCTAATGAAAATTTTCTAAGTTTGGAGCAAATGGGCACCCTTGAAGGAGATAGGCACCCAAGGTCTTGGAGCTTGAAATGATAAAATTTGCAGACACAACCTCCAAGATCATTTTGTCTGATTCAATTAAGTTATCCAACGAAGCAATCAGCCAGTCAATTGGATTAGCGTAGCTCCCAGAGTCAAGATTTCATCAAAAGATCAAAGGGAAAAGGAAGAACTTGAAAATCATAAAAATGGCTAACTCTGGACAAAATGGGCACCCCTAGAGGAAATAGGTTCCCATGAAATTGACAATCAAAACAAAGTTTTTCGCCAGAGACGCCTCCAAAAAAATCTTCTCAGAATCAGTCAGGCTACATAATGAATCATCCAGCTTGCTTATTGGATCAATCTAGAAGCCAGAGATCAAGTTCAAAGTAGGGGGTCAAAATTGTAAAAGGTTGAAAATTCCTAAAAAATGACTAACTTTGAAGCAAGTTGGCACCCCTAGCCAAGAAGGGCACCCAACTTATCATGCCTTAGCCAAAAAATTCAAAGATTTCAAAATTGCAAAATGAAGAGAATGTCCAAGTTCGTCGAACCAACTGATTTTAGGGTTTTGAAGATTAAAGAAAAAGAAAGCAAACCTATTTCAAACCCTAAAGTCTATTTAACACCACTCTTCAATGCAATTCTCATCATTTTTGTAGGTGGCGTCCCAAGGAGAAGAGTGGAGCAGCAAGTTTGAAGAAATTTTTCAAGATTCAATAACTCAAGTTTGTTGGTTCATCAATTTTTTCAGACCAGCACAATAAACCCTTGCTTTTTCATGCTTGTTTTCATCCATAAGATCAAATTTTTCAAGGAGAAGGCCAAGATTTTCAATTTTCAGCCATCTGGGTCTTATCATCTCATTCTTCTGAAGAAATTTTCAAGAAATTCATCAAGTTGCAGCAGGTGTTTTTTATTTGCATGTCAATGAAATCCTCAATATATTCAAATTTTGATCATCTGGGTCCTCTCAAATCAGTCTTCTGAAGAAAACCCATATCACAACTTTTTCAAGAAAATTTCAAATATTAGGGTTTGCTACTTTTTCAATCATCCTTCGGTGTTTTTCAAATCTAATCAACTGGGTCCATTTCTAATTGTATTCTGAACAAAACCCATGTGCCAGCTTTTTTTCATGAAAAAATGAAGAAATTAGGGTTTGCTTCTTTTTCAGTCTAAATTCAAAATTTTCAAAAATGGACGATCTGGGTTGTCTTGCAATGAAATTTTGAGCAAAGCCCATATCTCAGAATTTTTTTGAAAAATCTGTCAGTTGGAGGAAGAAAAACCAGCATTCTAAAAATAGAAAGTTGCTCAAAACTTGTCTGAACCTAGGTGAGTTTACAGTCATTCTTCAAGGTTTTTGAAATGGAATACACTCCCAATGATTTCAAGACCAAATCAGCTCTCTACCATGATTTCATCAAAACAGCTAAGATAGAATTGCATCACATCAAGCCGGTGTTTGATCTACATGCTTTGGAGAGTGCAGGAAACACTTCAACTAGAAACTTGGGACACTCTGGACTCCTCGCAGTAGCATCTATTCCTATTTCAGTTCAGAGCCTCGAGTTTGTTATCGATTGCATCAAGCATTACAATCTGGCTACAAGGGAGATTCAATCAGTTGATGGCAGATTGATATGCAATTTGAAACCTGATATGATTGAGAAATGTTTCTCCATTCCCCTTGGCCTGAAAGTGTCACTATCTCAAAGGGCGAATGTGAGAGGATGTGGGAAATGTACAAGGACAAATATAGCAAGAAGATTGCTCAAAGGTGGATGAAGGAAAAGCATAAGAATTTTCCTAAGAACATCGAGCGAGGTGAGTTCAAAGATGAGATTGCTATCATAATCACCTTGCTCAAAAGGGTAACTGGATCAGAAGATGCTACCAAGTTTCATCCTTGGATGTTCTACGCTATACCCCATATCATGAAGAGGACTGAGTTCTATTATTAGCCCACCTTGATCAGTGATAGCCTCCAGCAGTAGATAACAGAGTATTTACAGATTCATGAGTTCCATATGGTTTCTTACCTAGTCTACCTAGTGGCCTACCAAGGTCAATTCAGAGGGTTGAACACCGGGGGATCATTGATCGTACAACATATCTACAACTACTATCCTCAGTTGGAATTCATGAAGTCACTGCATCACTACAAGAGGGTGAATGAGGCTTTCCTAATGTACATAGTGTGTGACCTAGACAATGAATTGCACGTCTATATCTCTCCAGTCGCCAGGGCAGTGATGGTGGAGTGGGAAGATTGGTTCATACAATTTCTTACTTTCACCTATCTCAGAGTTTATGGCTATTCCGGTGCTCCACTCATGCTACCAAGGTACCCATCAGATGAAGTTGTCTTCGTGGAGTTCTTAAGGTAGGCACATGATGTCCACACATTCTTGAGGAATAGAAAGAAACCCGCCCTCAATTTTCCATTGGGACTGGGAATCTACACATGTAGGATAGCAGTAGATACTAAAACCATGGGAGATGAGTTAAAAAAACTTGGTCTCAAGCCTTACATCGAGAGACGATCGTATGATCCTCATGGCATCTATGTTGCTCGAATTGAGATAAACTATGCTCACATATCCACCCTTGAAGATTTTTGGGCCAATTGTATAGATGAGTTTGAGGTGTGGAGGCATAGTTATAGCAGGCTCACTCTACACCAGATGAAAGATTGCCTATCAGAGGATATCGAAGGATTGTCAGATGATGATGAGGATGTGTTACTCCCAATGTATGCCTGTAAGAGAATTGAAGATCAGCCCCTTCCTCAAGTCAATTTAGCTAATAAGGAATCCCTCTTAGTCAAAGAAAGGATGAGGCAAGTCCTCAAACATAGCAAGGTCTTCCTAGTTCTCAAAAGGAAGAAGTCCATACCAGCAGCAGAGCCGCCAAGGGTACAGTCATCACTTCCCTCCTCTTCCAGAGTACAATCAAAAGGGAAAGGTGTAAGTCAGTCTCAAGACGGTGTGAAGGGCAGCAGGTCAACCAAAAATGTAAGAAGGAGGCTAGACTTCTCAGGTATAATCATATAGGATCCATCAACAGTTGAAGCAGAAGCTCCTCCAGAAGATCCTATACCTCAGAAGGAGATAGAAGCACCCTTAGCACATGATTCTATACCACTGATAGGGTCTTCACTAATCCATATTGACCTAGATATTGAAGATGATCAATAAATTGAAATTGTACCTCCTAAGGAAGTTAGTAAAGAGTCTATCGTGTCTTGGCTTGAGAGCTCCTTGGGAAGGGTAAGAAGAAGACCTTCATATCAAGTGAATTTTGATGACCTTGATAACATCTATCAGGAACCTCCTAAGAAGAAAGAAAAGAAGCAATTTCATTATGAGAGGAATTCTGATGGTGAGGTGATCATGGAAACTGTCTTACCTCCTGAACATAAGAACAAAGATGAAGTGGATATGGAGGACATTGTGATGGTTAAGGCTAACCTTGGTAAAAACACCAGACATGCAGATGGCAGTCTATTAAGATTTGTGTCTGAAAGTCTTCAAGAAAGAGTGCTCAAGGATCAGGAAGACAAAGCAGCCCTCAAGGATGAAATATAGCAGCTCAGGATTTATATTTCTAACCTCGTCCATGGCTCATCATAGGTGACTTAGCTACTACCCCAGGTTTTAGAGACACCGATTGATCATCATTAGTTGAGACAGGTGGTTATTTGTGGGAAGGAAACTCAAGAGTGGATCAAGAGTTTCATTGTCAGAGGAAAGGAGATCTTGGCACAGACGTTTCAATTGAGAGAAAACACTCATGAACTATGAAAAGGAATCCAAGGGTTTGAACAATCAGTAGCTGAAGTAAAACCAAGGCATGAGATCATCATTGCAGATTTAGATACAGCCTATGGTTCAGCGGCTTCAAAATATTACAAGAGGCAGATCCTTGCTTGGAGAGAGCGTCATGTCTTCAAGGTTAAAACCTACGAGAGGATATTCGAGGAGTTTATTGCATACATAAAAAAGGGTGATTGAATCTCTTCTTTTCATCATTGAGTTTGTCATAGAGATTCCTTCTCAGTACAGTCTTGAAGATGGTTCCTACATCGGGCTTGATGAAGTGCAAACTCAATTTTAGAGTGTTGTTCGCAGTTGTGATAGCAGCAATTCAGTTGGTGGCAAAATGAGTCACCTTGCCATGATGTCAACAAGATTTGAAAAAGCAACCAATGAGGTCAAAGATTTCCTGAGATCAATTGCAAATGGAGAAGATATCTTGGAAAAACGCAACTTTTCTATGATGGTATAGATGCACCTAATCGGGACACAATTTCTAGCTTTCAAGCAAATGTGATTGAAATTTAAAGTTGCTTTCTTCTAGAAGCTTTATTTCCACTTTCTTTCTATTCTTGGAGCAATTCAAATCCATTCTCGAAGAAGAGAAAGAAGATAAATTGTAATAGTTGGTAGTCCCCGCTTTTCCTACTTTCTTAGGTGTTAGTTGTTATCTTCTTTCTAAATTTAGAAATAAAGCTTGCTTCTTGAGCAAGCCCTAGATTGTGAAAGTAAGGAGATTTTAGGGTTCCCTACACCTCTGCTTGCCTATAAATAAGATCCTTTGCTCATTAGTTTTCTTTAACCATGCTAGTGATAACAAAACATTGAGCCTAAGTGCCTTCTATTTGTTATTCAGTGTTGGTCAATTGTTTTATGATAGCGAATTGTTGAGTCTCTTTTAGCCAACAAGAAGTTATTGTAATTGTTGTTCCTATTGTGTAAGAATAGGTTTTGAAAGCCTCTTTAGCTGCAAGCTCTTGTTCTAGGCATGTATTTAGTAGATTTTGTTCCAAAATTTTGAGAAATAAAACCATGAGCCTCCTTTGCCTTGGTATAATGTCTCAGATTTTTGTTATATGTGTTATGCTTTTGTGATCTTAATTTCAGCTTGCATTGAAGTGTGCAGATGTATGTTAAGAAAGAGTTCTCTTAAGCCTTTGTTAGAGAATCAACCTTGTTCATTTCTAATTCTCTTGCTCTATGTATTACTTGAGACATTAGAAACATCTTTAGCTTAAGTTAGTCGTAGTTGGAATTCTTAATCAGAAAATCTTAGCTGTGGTATTTTTGTTTTATAAACCTTGTGCTCTAGTTGAAACAAAAAGATAGGTGAATTAGTTTTAATTTACTTTCTTTCACACCATCAGCAAGAGGGAGCTTCCCCTCCTAATTTGAAGAGCAGTTTTATTGTGCATAGCTGTCTATTTCAAATTCACACTCCAGAGGTGCGAATTTAAACGCCAACACTCTGTGAACCTCCCTGCTCAATTTTGTCACCTCCAACATATATTGGAGAGTTGGCTACAGGGTCAAGTACAAGGCCTTGACCTTTTCCCAATACGAAATATATAGTTGTTGAGCCATTGGAATGAGGTTCATCTAGGCAGTAGGGGCTTGAGGAACACTCCTTAGAAGGGAAACTTTGCATCCTTCGAGCCGACATCTTCTATTAATTCCACAATTCTCCTGTTTGCGGATGCAAATTGTTCCTCGATGTTTCTGAGTTCCTTGGACTAGTTTTCCTCAGCCCGACTCTTGTTTATTGACTCTATTTCAAGAGAAAGTTTCGTCTCCTGAAGCTCCCTTTCCAATTTGGCCTTTTGGGCCCCAAAGTCTGCATCCTTCTCTTTCACTTTTTGCTCAAATTCAGCACTTTGTTGTCCAAAATCTTCATCATTTTGTTGCATCACCTGCTCCACAAAAATTAACCAGTTTTGATAGTCTTGGTTCCTTTTCGACAGTACATCGACTAGGGAGGGGTCAATGGATTGGAACTTTGTGAGTTCATCTTGGAGTTTGTTTTGCTCTACCTCTATTGTGTGCACTCTTTCTGATAAGCGCACAACATTTTCCTCCATCACTTTTTTATTTTCTTGCAGGTCACAAGTTTTATCTCCTCTTCTTTCTTCTTTAGTTGGCAACTAGACTTGAGGAAGTCTGTGGTCACCACCCATTGCGTTTCTTCCATGAGCTCAACTTTGTCTTGTGGCTAGGCTATGCTTAGATCAAGTCCCATGGTGAACATGTTCTAATCATCAGGTTGCATCTCCCCTTATGGTTTGATGACGTTTGGATGCATAGTTGTGAAATGGATCGCATTATGAGCTTCATTGTAGACAGTATACACTTTCGGCTTCACCAGCTTCTTGTCATCCTTGGCCTTCCACTTCTAAATTTTGAGAACCTACGCTTCCTTTGTAACATCACCTTGTGCCATAAATTGGGCCGGCGACTGAACTAGCCCACCTGTGAAAGGTGCATCGGGAGGTACGATGAAAGGGAATGTGAGGGTAGTGGTTCTAATTGTTTTCCTCCTTGGGAGATTGACGGTCTGCGGGGAGAAATTAGGGATATGCCAAAGCTCGGTTTGTGACCCCGCAGGAGGACTCATAGGCTATTGGGGTGATTGGAGAGTCATGACGAACTCCATTTGCTAGGTGAATTGGGTTGTGCTCGATATAGTAGTAGTAGAAGGGGTGTCAATAGCTATTGCGCTTGCAGAATGAGAGGTGAGAGCGTATTGGGAAGCGGTGAATGGCGTAAGGGTCTATGGAAGTGTTAAGATAAATGGCCTCACATGGGAGAATTGGGAGAAACCTCCCGCGACCATTGCGGCAGAGATAGAAAAGGAAGGGCCAACACTTGTAGTGATGGGTGTCGCAGAGACAGAGTGGACACTAGAGATTGTGAAGTAAGAGAAGAGGGAGCAAATGTTACCTGCTGACTAGATGATTATGGTTCCTGGCTCACCATGACCTCCTGGCTTGCTACGGGTGCTTGTGAAATTTTCCCAACCATTGCTTCTATGCACTGTCATTTGGCGGGCAAGGTGTCCTCCAACTCTATGGTTTCTAACTGTTGTTGAGTTGTTCTTGTTCTTGCGGCAGTCCAGGTGAGTGTCTGCAAAGCTCTTGATAGATTTAGATGTACATTTGAAACAACTCGATAAGGCTGCTCTATTGCCTTTCTCTTTTGTTGAGTGTAGGTCAACGATACTTCTGATTCTTTCTCCTTTCCTATCCCTATATTCTCTTTAGACTCCCCATCAGAGTCATCATCCTTGTCTGCGCTCACGTTAGACTCTGTGTGTGCCTCATTCCACAATCTATCAAACTCCTCATTAAATTCCACACTTCCATAAGGGGAGTTGGGTTTGTTGGTCTCTTGGTGGTACACCCAGAAATCTTTGATTTTTTCCTCCTTCCATCCTTCTATTTTTGATAGTTTGTTTCGAAGGTCAACTCCTATTTTTCATTTCTCATCATACATCACCATGAGGAAGTAGAACTTGTGCCATGGCGGCCTACTATCCTCTGTATGAATGTGGATCAAATCAACCAGTAGATCATCCAAATATTTGAATGGGTTCCACCTCTTTTCCCAGTAAGGCCAGAGGGGTTGTGTGCTACCTTGACAAATTCATTTAGCACGTCATTTTTGGGGTTGTAATCCCATTTATTGCAAATCATTACCAACCCTAAATGAGCCAGCTTATCTTGTGCATCTGTTTCTTGTTCATGACCACCGTTTTGAAGGTTTGTGGGAAGCCAAAGAATTCCCTCTTCTTGGCCTTCCCTCCACAAAATGTGTAGTCAATAAGGGATACTTGCCAGAATATTTCGAGGGCTAGCACCCAATTTGTGACACATGCTGGAAGGAAAAATGGTTCTCCGGTGAAACAGCACATCCAGATGAATGTGAAATCCACTATGAGAAACTAGTCACATTTGGGAGTGAAGTTCTACATATATGTAGTTTGCTCCTTGGTGAGTCAGTCAATAGCATCATCCACTTTTAAATCTTATAAAATCAAAGTCAAGAAATAATCTGAAAATGCATAATAATCATAGGTAGAGGAGAGTAGAGGAGTCCATACAGAAAATGGCCTTCTTTTTCTCGATTCATCAAAAATAGACAACTTTGCATACTTCTTAAAGAAATCAAGGTTCTGGTGCAAAACATATGGGCAAGGAAGGAAGGAAACCTAAACCTCTGTTGCGTTTGGTAGTTCCTGATTTTCCTTAGCATCTCATCCACAAGGAATTGTGAAAAATCATACTAGAAAAAGGAATGTTGCTTGCAGAACTGAAAACCCGGACCCAACTGAAATTCGTACACATCCTTGTCGGTGTCCAGGCTACAAACAAATGCCAACATTGAGAAGGAATCTTGCATGTCTGGTGGGAAGGTGATGAGCAGTTCCAGAATATTTGATGGCTTTTGATGACCTTCCTTAGGCCTTTTGGTTTCTTTGTTATAAAATCCCAGAGCCTTTTTCATACCTCTCCATATTTCCTCTCCCTTCGCTGGGTTGAATGGCTCTATCTCTTCCAGCTTGGAGTTAGGGTTAGGGATGCACAACATATTCCAGATAGCATCCAGGCATATATTGACCCTTAACCTCTAGCCCTCGATGGTGTTGGTGTGTGGGTTGAAATGCTCGATGGTTGCATCGACTAGCTATAGGCAATAGTGAACAAACGAGACCATATACTGTGGGAGCCCGTTGTACCATAGATTTAGCGATAATGAATTCAGGTTGGCGAATTTCTTCTTTCTTTCATAGGCCACCTCCCTCAAATTCTTAGGGTTTTTTGCAAGGATGGGATCATGAATATTATCCCATTCCTCCTTGATTCAGCTCTGATCTCTGCAATTTTTTGGCTTCTCTAGGATCTATGTGTTTACCCATTATGGCTTCTCCAGTATACCAAGCGAAGCATAAGAAACATCTTTGAAGATGTAGACGGCTGATGTTGCACACATATCATCAAAAAATCTCTATGCTACCTCTTTCTGCCCCTCTACTTGTGCCTTTGTTTGAGAAATCTCTGTCATTTTTGTTTGCTAGAGATTTTTGCTTAACTCAAATTTTCTACAATTTACCTCGGCTCTGGTTGCGCTTAAAATTTCTTTTACTCTAGGTAGCGCTTTTGAAAATAATTCACAATACAAACCTTTTTCATGTGATACTTAGCTATTTCCTTCTTGGGGTGGCTAGCAACACTCACCTACTTGCATTAAATTCGACATGTACTGCCAGTTATTAGCTCGTGCAAAGAGAATTACTTGTCATTTTGAAATGACAAGAATTCATAATGACATTTGGCAATGGTGTACTCTGGCATGCTTTTCTTGGAACTTGAGCCGACAATTTGAAGGCAGCTTAGGTGTTAGTATGTCATGGAAATTAATATCCCAAATGGAATAATTAAGCCAAATATGCAATAAGTGCCTAAAAAGATTTGTGTTCTTTTTTGGAGTTTGAGAAGTTCCTGTAGAACGACACCTCAACATTCGGTCGTATGAACTACTGCCAGAGACTGCCACTAGCTTATGCTAATTAATTAGCTTCCACTAATCCTACACACAACAAATCATACTTAGCAAACACAACTGGGTGGGAAAATTGAGCGAGCCTTGGTGCAATTTTCAAGATAGTACTTGATTAACCTCATGCTTATGGTATGTAAATTACCACGCTTATCTTGGCCATTTCTATAAATAGGCACTTAGGAAAATAGTGAAATCACACTTAGAAAATTTTAGCAGAAGTGGTAATAGGTGATTGGCTTAGCATTTGGCGTTTGCAGTTGTGTAGAATTTGCATAGAGCTTAGACTTAGGCGATTTGCATCGAGATTGTTTCAAATAGTTGTATAGAACTTTGTCACCATCAACACCCCAATTAGGCTAGTATGTAAGAAATCCCAATTGGATTTTCTTGGAGAAATTTCAACTAGGTGCCTCAAATGGATGACCAAGAATAAGCATTCTCTGGCCATTATAGCAATAAAGTGGGTTTTGGCGAGGTATTTCCTTGAATATGAAGATAAGTACAGGGTTAACACTACTGTGTGCTCTCATTTTTTGGTGTCCATCCTCGACATCCAGGTTCCTAAGCCATTAATTCTTTGTCTAGTGCTCGAGATATTTCCAAAGAATTACCTGGGAAGCCTAGGAGAGGTGGTGGAAAACTCTACGCTTGGTGGAGGCCTTCCAACTGCGAGCGACCTTCACAAGTTCATTGAGGAAGACTCAGTCGTGTCATGGGTTTCGTTCCTAAGTGGCTTTCATATTCAATCGCAAGAAGAACATCACCAAAGGTTCACTCATGCATGCCATTTCTTGTTTTGCCTGTACAACGTGATGTCATTTTATGACAATGACTGGTACACGGACTTCAGGAACTTGGTGTTTCCTCTGCCACTTGCCATTGCTCCTCTAGACACTGTTGTTGGTCCTGTTGCTTCCCCTACTGATGAAGAAATTTCCAATGCCACCATTGATGCCTTGATTTTATGTTGCTCATGCCCACAACTGAAAATTTATTTCTTGCTTTAAGAACTAATGCTCACTAGTCCATTTTTTGTACATATGCCTAGAAAAGGCTTCATCGTAGATAGATAAAGAAGATATACAAAAAATATATAAATATATACTCAAAGCTTGGCCTCTAATCCATTTTGATACTATATTTAGAAAAGTATATAAATGTAATGAAAATATAGCTTATGTTAAAATATTTTGTCTCCTTTTCCTACTGTTCTGCAATGTAGGTTTTCTTTTCTTTTTTTCTGCATATGTGTGCTCACTTCAATTCAGCATATAGGTGTCATTTTTCTCCACTCCATGGGTTCTTTTATCTCTCTCTGCACTTTGCAATAATGGGTTCCATTCATTTTTGCTTCCTCACACCGTAGAATAATTATTGAAAGACTGGCCAACAAAAACACAAGGGAAGAAAAAAAAATTAGATTATCCACATATTTACATTGGTAGAATAATTTGAAGCTTAATTGAATAATTTTAGATGAATCCCATTGACCAGAATTCCCAATGGTTCATGCTCCATGGTTTCTAATTTGAATGTGTTGTGTTCTTTGCACTGAATTATTCTACAAGGGACTTCCTATAAGCTATCAAACTTCTCGTGTTGGCCAGGCTTTGCAGCTCTTTCATTAGACTTTAGCACTAGGTCCCAACACTTTAGACCTTGGTCTAAAGCTTTCTTGTCAAACCATCTCTTAACCACCTACTAGCGGTTGGATATAGCTATCAAATCCTTTTCTCTTCAGCAACTTGGCCAACCAAACCTCCATGGCTCTATTATACTCTATCTCGAGATATTTGAGCAATTGCAGTGTCAAAATCTCCATCGAGATAGGCAATAGCACTTCCTTCCCATACATTAGCTCATACGATGAAGTCTTGAGGACTTGCTTAGAGGCTATGCAATTTGCCTAGAGCACTACCTGGAGGTTCTTATGCCATTCTTGCTGGTGCTCTAAACTGATTCTTTTGATGAGTCAGACTAAATTCTTGTTAGTTGACTCTGCCAGGCCATTACCCTACAGATAGTAATTTGATGATGTCTTCAAGAATATACCATGCGTGAGTGCAAATTGGCATACCTTAGAGCCTAGGAAATCCTTGGCATTTTCAGAGATGATCATTTTAGGAGGGTCAAATCTCGACACGATTTCTTCAAGGAAGTCTACTATCTTCACCTCTGTCACATTCTTCAAGGGCATGGCTTCGGTCCACCTTGTGAATTATCCTATCGCCATTAGAATCCATTTATGTCTAGCACTAAAGGTAGGATTAATGAAATCAAGACTCCATTGCGTGAATGGCTCATCAACCACTATCGAGTTGAGAGGCATTGTAGAATTTTTTCTTCTCCCTGCGAAGAACTGGCATTCCTTGCAAGCTTTTACCAAGGACTATGAGTCATTAAACAGTGTGGGCCAGAAGTACCCAACACACATAATTTTGATGGTGGTGGTATTTGCGGAGAAATTCCCACCCATGGGACTATTGTGGCAATGTCAAGAATCCTCTTAGCCTGCTTTGTGGTGACACACCGCAACAGAACACCGTTAAAGTTCCTTTTGAAAAGGAACCCTTTCGATAAGCACATATCTGTTGTTCTGCAGTCAATAGAATCTTCTCTTTTCAGAAGGAAGGCTAGGTAGATATTTTCTTGTGTGCATGAATCTCACCCTATCTGCCAGCCAGCAACCTTTGAATTCTGACTCATTCATTAGAACCAACTCTGATTGTTCTTCTTTCGCTGTCATTTCTTCATCATGCGCCAGATATTCGCACAATCCTCTCCCTCAGATGGTCTTTGTAGGCTTGACCTCAATGTCATATTCAAGGATCTTAGTGATCCAATTAGCCCTTTTTTCGGTGATCTCTCCTTCCATGATGTATTTGTGCACACTATTTTGTGCAACATAAACGATCACCTTATTGCAAGAGATTAGGTGTCAAAACTTCTTGAGTCCCTTAACTATTGTGAAGGCTTGCCTCTTAACAAAGTTGTAGTTCATCTCATATTCCTTTATGGTTTGGTAGTGAAATGCTATCAAATGTTCTCCCTTGCCTTCATTGTCCTTTTGAGTTAAGATAGTAGCAATGCTTGACTTGTTGTTGAATACATACATTATGAAGTCCTTCGATAGGTCTGGATTTACCAGTACATGAGCTGAGGAAATAACATCATTAACCTTTTTCAAGGATTCTCTTACTTCTTTAGTCCATTTAAATAATTGATCCTTTTTAGCATCAGGGTGATTGGTCTGATTATCCCTACAAAATTTGAAATGAACTTGCTCACAAAATTTACCTTCCCTAGGAAGGATTGGACACCCTTTTTGTTGAACGATAGGGGAAGTTCTTTGATTGCTTTCACCTGCTCGGGATCAATTGCAATTCCCTCTTTGAACACTACGTGTCCCAATAGCTTGCCTTGCGACATTCTAAAAACACATTTTTTTGGGTTCAGGGAGACCCTGAACTCCTGAAATTTTTTGAAAACCATTTCAAGGTGATCGAAATGATCATCCTTATGTTTGGAAAAATAGTTAGATCATCCAAATGGATTAGGATAATCTTGTTAATCAATTCGTTGAAAGTGATATCCATGGCCCGCTGGAAAGTGGCTCCCACATTTGAAAGGTTGAAAGGAATTTTTGCATATGCGAACGTTCCCCACTTTGTAGTGAACGTTGTCTTGTGTCGTTCTTCTTGTTTAACCTAGATCTTATTGTAACTAGAGAAGCCATCTAGCAGAGAAAACAATTTTAATCTTGCCACTGTTTGCAAGATTGTCTCCATAGAAGGGATCATATAATGGTCCTTTAAGGATGCTCTATTTAGGTCCCAAAATTTAACACAAAAGCAGATGTCTCCATTCTTCTTTCATATTGGGACTAGGTTAGATACCCATATGTTGTGCTTTTTTGAGAAGATGATGTGAGACTGAATTAGCTTTGTCAGCTCTTGTGCCATCATGGCCTTGATCTTCGGATTAGTCGGCCTCTATTTTTGGCAGACTAGTTTGGCACCTTCCATCAGCTCTATTGTATGTTGGATGATGTTGTGATCGTATCCCTTAAGGTCATCATATGACCCAGAAACTACTCCTTCATACCTTTCACAGAAGTCAATGAGCCTTTCTTTATCATGATGCAGAACATCTTTCCCAATTTTTATCTTTCTTCCATCTCCGACCTGAAGGTTCGCATAGTCGCTTTTGTCCGCTACAAACTTCCTTTTATCATTTCTTGCATTTTCACAATCAAAAAGGTTTTCGAGAGTGACCAGTCCCTTCAGAAGCTTATTAGACCTTGGATGAATGATTTTTCCATCGTAGGCTTCAAAAATATTTGGTTGGAGTTGGTCAATAAATTCTCCCAACTGTTGGATGAATGAGGCGGTGTTTTCATCGTTGTCAAATAATTTCCAACTCTGATCATTATTTGGAATTTCTAGTTAGACTATCACTTGTACAAAGTGTTTGTTATGCATTAGGTCAGAGGCAGGTTCAAATTGAGATATGATTGCGGCCATGTGATCTGCATCAACATTTTATTCTCTAGGCACTATATGAATGTTGAAGGCTTCAAAACCTTCTATCAAGTCTCAAACTCTATGTCTGTAAGATCTCGTGCAGAAATTTGTGGCTGCAGAAATCCCTTGGACTTGGTTGACCACTAGATCAGAATCTATGAACACCATCAATTTCTTAATTCCCATCCACTCCACAAGAATCAAACCTTGCACTAGGCCTTCATATTCAGCTTCATTGTTCGAACAAGCAAACTAGAAGCGAAAAGACCAGAGTGTCTTTTCATTGTGTGGGGATATCCAACATATCCCGGATCCTACGCCGACTTTGCATATGGCTTGATCAAAGTGTAGTGTCCATAGTTTTGAAGCTTGATCACTCTTAGGTTCCTTCACGACCTTCAGAAGCACTTGATATTCATCATCATAGATGACATAGGGTCCTAATCTAGTAGCATGATTGTTTCTGAAAGGATCAGCATCTATGTATTCACTCAAGAGGACCTCTTCTTGATTGATTTGATCTCCGGCCACTTTTTCATCTTCTAGAAACTCAGTGCAATATGTCTCTTCTCTGGTGAAAGAGGTATGCGCACCTTCAAAGTTGATCATGGCTTCATCAGCCACATGCTCTGAATGTAGATCTTCAGACACTATTTTCATTTTGGATCTATGCTTGGTCCTTAGGATCAAATGTGACCAGTCCAGAGAAAGATACCCCCTATCTTTGAAGTGAATTCTTGGGATAGGCAGAGACCGAACATGGGGGGAACTTCTATGATCACATTGTCTTGCAGAACTGTGATGCTAGGGTAGGAGAACAGAGTCAGGGGGAGGTCTTTAATGACACCTAAAGTTTCAACTTTGTTCTTATCAAGCTACATAAGCCCCCTCTTTAAAGGCTCATAGCTAAGTCCTAAGGATTCGGCTATCTGCTTGGGCATGACTGTAGTGCTAGCGCCAGAATCAATCATGGCATTGTGCAATAATTTCTCTCCTACAATGAGGGTTAGGAAGAAGTGTTTCAGTTTCATCTTGTCTTTGACCTCAATGGGGGCTTCCTTTATGATATTCTTGAGAACTTTGGCAGGAGGTGATTGGTCAACAACTTTTCCTTTGAGAAATTGCTTTGTTGGTTCAATGATTGGATCCTCCCAGAGGGCCTTCTGTAGCAATGTATTTTGTTCTGAAATAGCTAGGATATCCCATAGGGACACATTAGCAGATGATTTTTTCAATTGTTTCACCACATTGAATGGTGGCGGATTTGGAAGCTTCTGCTCCTTAGCTCTTGTTAAAAAAAATTCCTTCACAGCAGAAATGGTGGTGCCACTATGGAGGTACTAGGTGTTTGGTCAGAAACACCTTTAGGCTGCAGACTGACTATTTGCGGGATGACTGGTTCGCCCGTGAATCTCCTTTTTGAGTGAGTGTTATAATCGAACTACACTTGCAGGTTTTCAATGTGGATGCATCATTCACGAACACCTCTTCTTCTTCTTCCATCCATGAGAAGAGCGCGTGATCAGGAGCAATATTTGTGTCTTGCTCCAAGGACATCCCCTGCATTTGCACAGTGAGCACCACATTGTCCATTTGCAAAGAGGCATACATGTAACCTCCTTGGTCTGATGTCACACCTTAGCTACGTTGTTCTGCCACCTTTTGTTGCATATTTCCACGCGAGCAATTTCGGGGCATATGTGAGTCGCCTAAAGAGTAACACCAGGGGTTGGTGTCATCGACGAAATTTTTTTTCCCCGCTGTTAGCTCTCTACCTAAGCTCGAGTTGGCACTCTGTAATGGAGAAGGAACAGGTACTATTTGATTGGTTTTCTGCGTCTACGTATTTGTGCAAGCACCTCCTTGGAGTTGGTTCTGTTGGTAAGAAGACCTTCTGCCTTGATAATTTTGGTAAGTTGGCTTCGTAGGTGCGGCCTGGTTTCGCTTGATGAAAGTTATTTCATTGGCCATAGCCCACAACATCTCTTTTACATCGCTTATGTCATCTTTTGAAGATCTGGAAGTAGAACTGACATTTTGTGGGGTGCTCGGATATGTGTACATAAACTGACGAGGAGTCGGCGCACTAGTAGATGCTACTTCCGGAGCGAGATTTTATATCTCAGGGAATATAGGCATGATGGGCCGAGGTGACAACTTTCCAACATCTATCAAATTATTCTCCACTTTGATTGTGATGTATGCATCTAGTAGTGTGGTTCTGTCAAGATACTGGATCATCATTGATATATCGGCGTTGATAGATTTCAAATAGAACATGAATTCCAACTCGGCTGGTGGGTGGATAGAAGTCTGAATTCACTACCAAGTTATGTGGAATCGAGCTTTAAAGTTGATCATGGCTTCATGCGGAGCCCACTTTATGACCTCCATCTGATGATATTGCGAGGCCCTGTCTTCGTCAATAGAGAATATTTCATAGAAAGGGTCTCCAAGCCGGTCCTAGGTGCCGATAGTATTAGCCTGTAAAGTGTGATACCAATCTATCACTTTGCCCCTGAAAGAGGCTGCAAGTAGCCTTAACACTACATTTTGAGCGGTGATTCCATGCACCAAACACACATCCACCACATCTTGCAGATGTTCGAAGGGTGTCTTTGAGCCATCCCCGGTGAACTTAAGTATAGCTTTCAACGTGGAGACCAGGATAGGGGCCCAAATGGCGCGCTACTGACACTATGAGGGGACTTCCAGCGTCCCATGCCACATAGTTCTTGTTAGTAGCGGGCAACATGACTAACAGAAGGGGCAGAGGAAATGGAACGTTCACTAATTGGGTTGTGGCTTGTACTGTCCCTATATACACCTAAAATCGGTCAAGACATTTAATTAATTAAATACTAGCTATTTAATTAATATTTCATCTATGTATAAATAAATTCTCAATTTATTTATATAGTTCATATCCTTTTATTCTCCAAATCTAAAATCATATTCTTCTAATTTAATTAAATAAACAAATTTCCATAAGCTTGTTTTATTTAATTAAGTTTCACTAATCTCATATTAGGAATTCAAGCACATGTCTACAACTTTTCATGCCACCTCACCAAGGTCACATGAAATTAAATAATTCTAATTTTTAATTAGAATTATCTTCAACAAATTTTCAAACACATGGATTATTCCTCACACACTTCTTCAACAAACTTTGAACACATGGTCTTTTTCTCCCACACTTGATTCCTCCATCCATTTAGCATGTTGTCTTTAGTCAAGGGAACATTCTTCTTCATTCTCTCCATCTCCACTATTCATCCCTCTTGTTTGAATCTAGACTATCGATCGTTGCCACATCACAAGATGCTTGGAAAAGCCTATAAATACAACCCTTTGGCATAGTATTTTGCATCCCACATTTGAGTAGAGTTATCATGCAGGAATATCTTTTGGAGCATTGGAGCATTTGGAGTCTTATAGTTGCATTTCATATCATGTTTTTTTTCATAGTTACATTTTCCACAAAGGTCCACAAAGCAAATATCAAAGTCAAAATTCATGTGGATTCCAAAAAGTCTCATAGAAGCAACAAAATCTAAATAGGCATCCAAATTTGCTAATCCAAAAGCTTTCTCCAATTTTCCATCTAAAAACCTATCACCTTCCAAATCCATTTTTCCTCCATCACTTCACCACCCTTCAAGGTGTGTGCCAATGTTGACCTTGCAATCCTTTCCATCTCTCCATCAACAAGCCTTCCCACCTCCTATACATTATCCAACATTCATCCCCCATTATTCTCCTTTAATCCAAACCTTTGGATAAGTCCTTAGTTTCTTCCTTCATACCTTTAATAGGCCAACATTTAGCAGTCTAATTCTTATTTACCATGGTTTATTAAAGCGATATTTGGTCTTGAAACTTGATGCTTAAGTCCTTCCTCCACCTCCCTATCATCCATATCCTATTTTCTATATTCCTCTCGCACTCTACACTTGGGGGGAAAGTTTCATCCATCTTATCATTCCTTACATTTCCACCTTTGATCTTGACAAGGTTAAGGATCTCCTTGAATGTCATGTATCTTATCCTATACACTTTATCCATATCTTCCATACCATATCTTTCATCTTATCCATATTCCATCATTCTTACTAGATACATCCTTTCTTCTCGTCCTTGGTCTTGATGATGAATAGGGGAAAAATACTTGGGCCTTGTGTCTCTATCTTATCTAGTTGATCTTGATCATCCCATTCATTATCCTTATCCTTGCATTCTTCCATTCCATACCTACTAGCTTATCAAAATCCATGTCATCGTGTCTCTTTGCAACCTTGACTCTTATCATGCAAATCATATTTGAGCCTAGCTATAAAACATTATCCAATCATCATATCTTTTGTCAATCAATCATCAACAATCATCAATCTTATTGTACTTAGAGGAAATCAATGATCCTAAGTACTTATCATCATCATGCCTTATGGAATCAATCATTCCTGGCATCATAATCAATCAACCATTATCATCTTTCGATAAGAGATATGTTGCTTGTGTGACATGTTTTGCGGTGAATCTTTCATTTTGATCTATCATTTATCCATGGTTGCATTACCTCTTTTGTGGGGCATTGTGTTCCTTCAACCAGTCATATCATATCATTCCATCTTAAAAAGCTAAAAAAAAGTCAAAAATCCAAAAATCGAAAAAAAAAGTCAAAAAGTCAAAAATCCAAAAAAATCTAAAAAATTCAAAAAATTTCAAAAAAATCAAAAAATCTAAAAAAGTGCAATAAAAAAAAGTAGTGAAAACCTGGCAACTGGCGCTATTTGTGATAGGTTAGCTTTTCCATCTATTTGAGCTTGTCGACCATTTGCTTTCACCATTCGCTTTTGCCATCAATCTGCCTATCATCAGAAAGATTCATGTACATACCCTGACATCATGGTCGTGTCTCACCCTAGACTAGGGGAAAAATCTTGAACTCACTGGGGGCAATAAACTTTGAGCTTGAACCAACAAACAAATAGCAGTTAGACAACACAACAAACACAAAGATCATAGTGCAACCCAACATTGAACATCAATCACCATTAGTAACGCATCAACCATCCAAATCAAACAACTAAATCAATCCAATCAAAATAAACCTCAAATGGATGATGTTCCTTCTGAATCATGGCTTTATCATTTCAAGCATGAATGTTCAATTGTTATACTTTGATTTTTGTTATCATATCTCTGGAGAAGCTCAATGATGTATTGAATTAAAGTAGCTAGGAAGGAGTATGCTTTTTCTTTGTTTGTTGTTTGTGAGTTGATCACTATTATTGTGCAAATTGTTGTGAGATGTGCTCTACAAAGTATCACTAATGACATTCTAAATTTTCACAAGAAAATAGTTAACTCTTGTATGTTTACGCGGGTAATGCTCAAGTCATCTCGGTTTAATTATACCTAGATGCTTGTGTTAACTTGCAATATCAAACATCATGAAAGTAGTACTCAGGTCATCATGGTCTAAAATATGCCATCGATGCTTGTACTCACTTTCAACATTTTAAAGGCTCAATGATGATAAAAAGAACAAAAAATTGGTTGTTACAATGACAACATTTGCATGTTAGGACTGCATAGTTAAGTTAGGTTTGCATCCATGTCAGTTTTGCATTTATATTTATGTGATTTCCAAGGCTAAAATAAATTTCACAATGAGGTTATCTCTCTTATCAATGGATTGAGTACACTTGACATTAAACAAAAACACATCATTTTCATATAGTTGCACATCAGTTGCATCATCATTTGCATACATCAGAAAACACATCAGTTGCATTATCACATCATTCATCCATCCATGCATCACATCATGATATTTGCATCAGAAAACACAAAAAGACGTGCATTGCATCTCATTTACATAATCAAAATGATTTCATAGAGTTGCATTAAGAAAGTGGTCCACTAAGCTTAAATGAGTGAGTCTCTTCATATTTCCAAGAGAATTGGGAAATATGTCAGGTTTTGTGAAGCTTACTTAATAAATAATCAACTAATGACAACCTTCCCATAGCTCTTGGAAGTTGGACACATTCACTCATTTAAGCTTAAGATCATAGAGGTTTTGAATACTTGCAAACCCAGTTGCATCACATATCATCACACATCATTTGCATAATAAAATCCATCTCACATAGCATAAAAAATCATCCATTAAGCATATAGAATTATTAATCATACATTATCATATCATCATTGCATACATTTCATAATCATCATGCTCATCATCACATATAAACATCACATAAACACATAGAAATATGCACCATCATGTGATCATTTCATACATCATTCATTCATCCATTGCATCATTTATTTGCTTTAGAAAAGTACAAAAACATAAAATGTGTCATATTTCATTGGCATAATAGGATCCATCATATACATCATATAAACATCATTCATAAAACATCATAGAATCATAACACATCAATTACATCATCATTTGCATCCATAAATATCATAGATCATCACATAACATCATAAAATAGAAAATGCATCCATCATAATCATCATGATCATCATCATAAAATAGGAATCAAATGCATCCATCATAATCGTCATGATCATCATCACATATAAACATCATATAGACACATAGATCATAATCATCGTCGCATATCATATAACCTCAAAATCATAATATCAAAGCGTACAAGGATATCCAAAGGTATAAAGAGATACATCAATATCAAAAATGACAGTGTATCATAAATTCTAAAAACAAGAGGTACATCATCAATGTCTCATATACATCAGTGTATACACCATGTCCGAAGCACATCAGAAAATCATAAACTGGAGCTATGTTGTGCTCCCCCCAGACGGTGATGGCATCCCAGGACCAATGCCTCCCCCTGCACTCGACGGACCTGAACCAGGATCTCTTTGATCACCAAGAAGTGGTTTTGTAACACCCATGCTAACGGCATGAGACCAATACTTGCTAGATCGATACTATGCAAAACTCTCTCGCCGCTTTGGAGGAACCACATCATGATATCAACCTCTATAGAACTCAGCCTCCTGTACGGTGCAAAAAATCTCTCTAAAGTAATTTGAAGAATCGATAGCTGCTATAGCCTCTCATTGATGCCCTCAGCCTGCTATACCTACCACCTAAAAGTGTCTCTCTCAATAGTAAGTGTGACAATCTGTGCTTGCATCTGAGCCTATGCCTGAACCTGGGCATGTGCCTATTGTACTTTTCTTAGAGTATCCCTCTCAGCAATTAGTGTAGCAACCTATGCCTATACATGTCCCTGACCCTGGGCCTGTACCTATGTAAGCTAGGCCTGTAGCTATTGTACCTGTTACCTAGTAGCATCCCTCTCAACCATCAGAATTTGGATCTGTCTCTAGGCCTATGATAGCAAAGTTTATACCTGTTGTAGCTGGCCCTGTAGCATTTGAACCTATACCTAAAAACTAGCAATCTGCATCTACTATTGTGGCGAGGGTAGTTGAATCTCTGCATGTTGCCTCTTGCAAGGCACGCTCATCTCTCCAACATCCAACCCTGGTCCACCCCCATCACCTCCATCATCACCCCCATCACTATCATCTCCATCACCATCATTGCTATCCTCCTCCTCCGACTCCTACTCCTCCTCAACCTCCTCTCTCCATCGTCTCTGCCCATGACCCATTGCTCCCTCCTCCTCTAACAATGGTATTGGCTCATCCAGAATGGTAATCTGAGGGAATGGATGCTAGAACATATAATGTGCATACTCATCTGATATCGGCACATCAGTAATCTCTGGATGCACCTCCCAAATAATGGCTTGCAGACCTTGGAAATGCTTAATAGATGCATCATAAGACAACACAGGCCTCCAATCTGTAGCATCCACCCGTCGTCGTGCATAGTGTGCCACGCCCTAGGGCATCCCCTGCAGTCTGCCATAGTGCCTCAATACCATCATCAGCAAAAATCTCTCAATGATAAATTAGGTACAACCAATCAGATACATGGACTGACACAAAAATGGCATCTCTATGTCATCCTCTGACCACTTCTCACAATCAACATATGGCCGCCACACCACTAACTCTAAATCATCCAATGTCCTCCAATACTCCAGCTTGCCCAGCCTAGGCTAAGCAAGTCAACCGGCATAAATATGAACATATGGCCTCATGGTCGAGTGCTGCCTCTCTCCAACTGGATGACTAACTGCTATATGCTCCCAGGCCCAGACCTGGGGCAATGTGACCCTCGCTAATAAACTCACTCCTTGAAGATAAACAACCTGATGTAGATCATGATACAAATGGGAAAGCATACAACAACCCCATGCATATCAAGTGTCCTGAGAAATTAGGCTCTCTAGTATTCTCCCCCATCCAACCAACAATCCCTTTGACCTATGATTAGGACAAAGGAACCCTCCAATAAACCCGACAAGAACAAAAGGCAAAGTGGCGTAAGAATCAACCATATCCTTCCAAGGAATCTCATAACTGCATATATTCTCATCCTCAAAAACTCGGCGTAGTGCATCAGTCCCGCCCTACTCCTGAGAATCGTATAGTACAAGCTCTCCAACCACGGGTATCCATAGAATCCGGTATACATCCTTAGGAGTAATTGTGATCTCACTAGTGGAAAAATGGAAGGTGTTATGCTCACTATGCCACCTCTCTGCTAAAGTTGTCAGTAATCCCCAATTCACCCTGATCTAAGGCATATCAATGAAAGAGGATCATCCAAATCATGCAATAACGGCTATCTCAGGCTACTTCAGTTGTGGAATCAAATCCCATGTGCCAGGAAAACACTCCCTAATCTATAGACTAGTCAATGGCTCCTATCATCACAAAATATCGCAAATCAGTCAATCAATCAAATCAACCTCGCCTATCATGAGGTTCATCAATCAAATCAACCTCTCCTATCATGAGGTTCATCAATCAAATCAACTTCACCTATCATGAGGTTCATCAATCAATCAACCTCTCCTATTATGAGGTTTATCAATCAAATCAACCTTGTCTATCATGAGGTTCATCAATTAAATCAACCTCGCCTATCATGAGATCCATCAATCAATGCACCTCGCCTATCATGAGATTCATCAATCAATTCAACTTCACCTATCATGAGGTTTATTAGATCAATCAACCTATAATTGATCCTCACCTATGATGAGGTCAATTATCATTATCTTATTATGGCATCTCACCTATCATGAGATCAATGGACATATAATCTATCAACATCATCAACACAAAGGCTGATGTGATAAAACATCATCGAAATTAAGGAGTCTCAACAAGAAAATCATCAAATTTCCCCAATGCGCTAAAACAGTGCTTCTATGCACTAAAAGACTCGATGCACTAGAGAAATCCATCAATGCGCTAAAACAGACCTTCAATGTGCCAAACTACTCTATGTGCCATTTCATTTGCTCAATGTGCCAGAACAAGGTCCCAATGCGCCAAAGCATCCTATGCGCTATTTCAGTGCTTCTATGCGCTACTTTGGACAACCTATGTAGTACATCATTTAATGCGCTAGTTCATCTATCCTATGCGCTACATCGCTATCCCTATGCGCTAGACTATTCAATGCACTATAACAGACCATGTATGCGCTACTTTGGGTTGTCAATTCACTAAAATAATTTAAAATCCAAGTTTAAACAAAAAAAAGTGGGAAAAATAAAATGCACGAATAACGAGGTGGTTTTCAAGGTACTTATCGAAGCTTCGTATGATGTCGGGCAGTTGTGTTGTTGCACGCACTCAAACTGATGAGTGTGGTAGGGGATCACCATTCTGCTCCAAATTTGCTCAAATCACTCACTCACAAGTTTCCAAATTGCCAAATGCTCAAATGAACTTTCTAATCACACTTTTTAACCTTTTAAGGTTAATTAAGTGGCATTTTATGGGGATGTTTTATTTTATTTTCAAAGGGGATTTAATTCATCAAATCATCACCAGGTGACTTCTACATCATTTTTGGGAGATAAATCATTTTTGAAGCATCAAATTTTGAGATCATCATCAAATCATTGAAAAATCATCAAAATTTTCAAAAAATCTTTAAAATTCACTAATTTATCTCCCGAGGGAGCATATATTCGTCATCACCTAAAAATCAACGTTTGGGGCATTGAAAAAAAAAATTATCGACATCAGTATCAAAATTTTCTTTGAAGCAACGCATAAACACATTACTTCAAAGAGGGGAAAAATGTATACACCTAAAATCGGTCAAGACATTTAATTAATTAAATACTAGCTATTTAATTAATATTTCATCTACGTATAAATAAATTCTCAATTTATTTATATAGTTCATATCCTTTTATTCTCCAAATCTAAAATCATATTCTTCTAATTTAATTAAATAAACAAATTTTCATAAGCTTTTTTTATTTAATTAAGTTTCACTAATCTCATATTAGGAATTCAAGCACATGTCTACAACTTTTCATGCCACCTCACCAAGGTCGCATGAAATTAAATAATTCTAATTTTTAATTAGAATTATCTTCAAAAAAATTCAAACACATGGCTTATTCCTCACACACTTCTTCAACAAACTTTGAACACATAGTCTTTTTCTCCCACACTTGATTCCTCCATCCATTTGGCATGTTGTCATTGGTCCATTTGGCATGTTGTCTTTGGTCAAGTGAACATTCTTCTTCATTCTCTCCATCTCCATTGTTCATCCCTCTTGTTTGAATATGGACCGTCGATCGTTGCCACATCACAAGATGCTTGGAAAAGCCTATAAATACAACCCTTTGGCATAGTCTTTTGCATCCCACATTTGAGTAGAGTTATCATGTAGGAATATCTTTTGGAGCATTGGAGCATTTGGAGTCTTATAGTTGCATTTCATATCATGTTTTGTTTCATAGTTACATTTTAGAATCACCTATTGCTTTATAGTTGCATTTTATACCATGCTTTTCTTTATAGTTGCATTTTAGATTAGCATATTCATAGTTAATCTTTGAGCATATGCAAAATCATCTTAGCTTCATATCATAGCATTTACATTGTCTAATCTCACATCATTATCAATTTGTCAAAATATCTCCATCATCATAGCATCATGGAATTTATCATATAGTTGCATGTAGGAACTTAGTTTCTTACATTTTGAATAGAATATCGTCTCTCAAGTTGTCATTTTAACAACCATAATGCACAAACTAAATCTAAAAGCCAAATGGTTTAATAAATCCTTGAGATTAGAGAACAATGGAAAGTTTTTAAAGATTTGTTTTGCTGCAATATAGAGTAGTTATTTGATTCAAATCTTTCATTTAATACCTCTCATTGGTGTTTGTGTTGATTTAACAACTCTCCCACATTTCACACACATAGTCCCTAATGGCGGCACTAACAGCCTAGGATTATTCGTTGTTTGGGACCTAGTAACAGGTCGATGGCTCATACACCCTCTTTGAATTTTGATTCATTTAAGCAGTCCCACCATGCATGCCAGAAAAAAGAAAACTGTTGATGCCAAAAACTGGCAAGGTAGCAACCCTTTATGGGAAACTCAGTTAATGGGGGGACCAATTGCACTAAACTGAGTGACCTCCAGGTTTTTAAAAAAGTTGACTTCTTCTATAATTGGGGTTTTGGAATGGGAAAAGGAAGTAGATATAAAAAATAAAGATCTAACTAAGGTGATACGCCAAGGGGTAGATATAGGAATGATAAATCTATCTTTGGGGATTCGATTTAAGGGCCTGGTTGGTAAACTGCTATGTTCCAAGATTAACAAAAATCAAAGATAAAGATCCAAACAATTCATCTAATAACATTAAATAATTTTCACACTCATTTACTAAAAAGAGGAGTCAAAGACATGATCTAAACAAGCAAACTTGTATTAGAATCATAGAAGTTTTGTAAATGAACAATTCAAAACAATAATGGCATAGTATCAATGTTTTATCAAATAACATAAGAAAAATAGAAAGGCCGAACAATGGCACAGTCTAAAAGTCTCATACAATAATCTAAAAGCATAAAAAAAAGGTCTATTTTCTTTCTCTAATTTTTCTACATCTTTTGAACTCATTTTTTGAAGTAAGAAGCAGTATATATAGCCAACAATCCACCACTGGCAAGCTTGTAACAGAAAATATTATGTATCTTGAGCAATAATGGCCGCAACAATGATTTCTCTCGACCGTTGTAATAGAAAATATTCAGGCCATGGCATGTAGTCGCTTCCCAACCAGATGCATCCCCCACAAATGATGGTAGTGGTCCAGAGAAATCTCGTGCAAACAAGTGTTACTACCAGTGGAGGCAATTAGAACACCCGGTAGCATGTCGCATACCATTGCTCGCTCTATCCATCCCTTTGGTAGCACTCCCGCCGAAGGGACGTGTGGCGGCAGTTCACAGCCTCTGGTTCATTCTCCCCTCCCTTTGGTGAAAGCTTTCACTAGGAAGACACGTGGCAGCCTTTATTACTATCGACACCGACTGTGGGGTCTACCAAAATGTATGCAAACAAAAGCTACGTGGCATGTGGACGGGGCCTGACAAAAAATTGAAGTGAAGTAGCTCTAAATAGACCACTATGTAGACACGTGGCAGCATGGGAGGAGCCAGTAGAATAGTGAAGGAAGGAATTGTTGCGAGGAGCACTGGGCGAACATGTGGAAGCAGCTGACAGTGTATAGAAAAAAGAAGTCTGATGAAAGGCTAAGGGTAGCATGTTGAACATCTGAGATGGGGGCCGATACTTAGCAAAATAAAAACACCCGCAAGGAGCTTGAGGAATTTTATATTCATGCATCCCAACAACACAACTCAATCAAATTATCATATGTCTCAAGGATCTGGAAACAAGACTTATCAACATCCACAAGTCCATTGTCCACATTCAAAACATAACATTTAGAAAATGCATCAGCATCCCAAACAATGTCTTCCACTTCAAGTTCATAAACAAGATTGTCAGCACTCATCATGTTATCACACAAAAAAGCTTCAAGTGTAGGTTCATATGACTCAGAATCTTTATTTGCAACAAATCCCTCATAGTGAGTGTTCAAAGCACATTCACTATTGCAAGGAGTATCACACTCAACATTACCTCCTATTGCATCAACATGAATGTCTGAAGCATACTGCTCATGAGGAAAACTATGAGTTCCAGATCTAGAAAAAAGATCCTCATATGCATCCATGTGATTGAGACAATCAAATTCTTCAAGTGCAAACTCATCACAAGAACTATCATTAGTTGTATTAGCATTTTTCTTTACATTTTCAATTTCATATACAGTTGTACTTATGCTATCCCCATGCAAACATTTAGTAATAACTTCAAAATCAGAAAAAGGAATAGAAGAAGGTGAAGAGTCAAAAAAGAAAATATTTCCATGTTCACCACTTACATCACCAACACATACATGCTCAGCACAATCAGCTACTTGAACTAATGCATTTAATAAATCTCTTGCATGCATACCCTTTTATTTATTCATACTATTGCAATAATTAGCAAGGTCATATTCTTGACTATCAAACTGCAAATCATCATTTATTTCTTCATTGTAACTTCTCATGGATGTTTTATCTGACTGAAAATCACTACACATTTTGTCATTTGCATCTGATATACCGCCTTTTTCAAGAGTATTCCAAAAATCAGCAAACTCCTTTGTCTCATCATCATGAAAGCTTGCATCAATGCCACACTCAACACTTGTAGAAGAGGCAGGACCAAGTGTACCATAACATTGTTGATCACACATCCCCTCTTCAAAAAGTTTTTTCAATTCATATCCCTCATCATACTCTTGTCTAAGAAAACTTGGAATCCCATTGCCTTTCACAACATCACGTTCATTCAAGAAATTATCAGCACTATCATAAAGTTTCATAATATCATCATGCAATTGTGAGTGTTAAAAAATATTGTCATCATCTTTATTGAAACACTTTTCACTTAAGGAGATCAATTCTACCTCCTCTTCTTGAAAGGAATCGCAATCACTAGGGCTGCAAAAATAATTGCAATCATCTTGATCACCCAAATAAGGATACTCTTCAACTGATTGCATACTCACATCAGCAATACTATTGTTATCATCATGAAGAGATGAAACTTTAGAATCAACATACCCTTCAACTGAATCTTCAAAGGAAATCAATGCATCTAACCCAGAGGACTCATCATAACATCTTATCTCCTTGTAAATACATGAGAAACTACTTCCAGTATCACCCGCATTACTACAGCCTTCATCTGATACAAAAAATTTGCTCTTTACTTATGTATTTTCAGAGCAAATAGAAGAAACTTCACATGTTTCATTTAGCTCATCATGTCTTACATCTTGACCAATATGACCAAATTCTTCATCTGCACATATTTTCTTTGTAGTTTGTTCAAAAACATCACAACAAGATGCATTATCATTGTCTTCTACTATACCATCCAAATCTATTTGATCAAGTCTGGGAAAGTACCATCACATAGTCTAGTTAGGAAACCACTTACAAACTGATCTAGATCATTTCTTCAATCACTAAAAGATATTTTGATATATGCACTCAAGGTTAGGGGGCTTCAAATCAGCTGGCATGGTACTCAGACCTGGCTCAAGTCTTTCACAAAAAATATCAATACACACTGATTCATTCGGTCTATTTAATTATGGTATAGCAAACAAAATTTTCATGAATCTATCATGAAAATCATAGGAGGATTCACCCTCAAATTTTATTATATCATACAACACATCAATAGGTGACATGGGTTCAACCTTATTTTCATATTTCTTTTCAAATTCCTCCTGGGTATGCAGATTTCTATCCTTAAATAGGCATTCATTGTCTATGGTTTTTCCTTCAAAATAATCAATGAAACATATTCTAAGCTTACACCATGAATCTATGGAATGCATTGGTAAACCAAAAAACCAATATTTAGCAACATCTTCTAAATTTCTCACAAAAAAATTCATGATAGAATCCTCTTCTTCTATTTGAAAATCCTTCATCAAATCAATGAAATTTTGTAAATGTTGTGATGTTGACTCTTTGAGATCTCCTCTAAACTTAGAAAAATACTCATTAAGTCTTCTTGGGACAGAGTGTGGATAACCTTGGATTTTAATGAAGTCCAGAGGGTTATATCTTTCACTAGTGAACACCATTCTTTGAGGACGTGACTATGTTTTAGGCATGACATTACATCTTGTAGAGGGAGAAATAGGACAACCATACATATTTGCAAATAAGAATCTATTCCCTCTACAACTATTTTCTTCTCAAAACTACTTTTAGAATATCCTACTTTATCATTTCCCTTTTCTACTAGTATCTCAGAGTACTAGATAAGGGACAATATTTACTAGAACCTTTGTTGCAAACCTTCATACAAAAATGTTGCAATAGAAAAATACCTAAGAACTGTTGTAGCCAACTCTTTTGATGATGTAGAATATTATGTAGAGTCGCCACCTCTTTGAAAGAGGAAAATAAAATAGTAGAAAGCTTCTTCTAAGATCTAAGTATTTCTGAGTTCTCTCCACCAACAGAGCACTAGACTTCAAGAATACACCAGAAACGTTGCAGCAATCTCCTTCAAGTATGTAGGTCCATGGAATCTGAACCAAAACTATAGATCAACAAACTTACTAACTCTTTCCAAATGAATAATACTGGAGCTTCCCCAATAGATTCGTCAATTTTTTGGTTGTCAAATATGCAATCAACTTGAATCCTAAAGGGGTGCTAGGCCTAATGGTCAGATTCAAGGAGAGATTTGGCCAATGAACAGTATATTGAATTAGAACCTTTCTCCCCTGCACTTTGGGCTCTGTGAAACCTGAGAGGGTGATCGCGATAGTGTGCTTATAGATACTTGTGTGCCAAAGCACCCAAAACATTGTAAATAGATACTTCTCCTTCAATGGTTAAATAGACATACTACCCTAAAAATTTGGTTGACCTTCATGGTAATGCCTAATTTAAACATGAGAAATGTAATGCATTAAGTTCAACACACATTTCCACTAAGATAGACAAGTTAAGTTGATTTAATTTGTAGCTACCACAAACAATCTCAAGAGAATGCAACATTAAAAGATCAGTGCCATATTCCATGGTGGATTCATCTAAACCATGTAATTTAAAACTCATCACAACATTTACCCCATCATAACTATGCATACCAGGTGATGCCTTACACCACTGATACCAGAAACTCAACTAATCATATTTAATAATCTCAGCACATTGTTGCATAAACCTTTATTTATGTGAATACAATTTAATTCATTCTTTGAATAAAACTAATAACACTAAAAAAACATTCAAGGAAAGATAAGAAGACAAATACCAACACTCTTTGTTTACTCATATTCATAATCCATACAATGTGCACTGTGGAGACAACCATCTCAAGATATATTATCATTTACATACCAATATGACAATACCATGATTACATTCTCCATTACATGACTCAAACTCTTTCAAAAACTGAAACTAGCACTTCATTTAAGACCTATTACAAAACTTATTTCCCCCATGAGACCACAATCTGAGCAACTCCCTTGCAAATGAAGCAAAAAATCACATTTAAGGAAAAAGAAAAACCCTAAATGGAAATCCCCATCAGACATCTTGCACAAGATGAGCAACCAGATTAATAATTTCCTCTCCATCAAGGAACTCCTACCCTACACTCAAATTCCCACATGTTGCTTGCCTTTACTTTCACCCAACAACTAAAAGATTTATTTTACTGCGAAAAACCTTTACTCTCTTCCGTTTTGCACTGTAGTGAAATTTTTTTTTTTTACCTGTGAAAGCTTTATTCTCTTTTGTCAGGCTGTAGAAAACTTCCTTACCCCGGCATTTCACATTTTAATTGCTCTGCAGCCAAAGTTTTATGTTTTTACATTGTGAAGGATTTTAATTTATTTATCGAGCACTTCATCTTTTAACCCACGGACTTTACATTTTATTTCCCTTTAATTTTTTCTACCGTCAAAATAAACTTCAAATATCGCCTTTATAAATTTTCCACGGGCTCCATAAAGTTCACGATCATTGAGAAAGGCTATGTGGAGCCTCCCCGCTCCCCCATTGGATGAAGCTTCACATTATTGGGTCCCCCGCAGTCTAGCAGGGGACGGCTCGGATTGGTCCACGCTACCTCCCTTTGACTATTGATTCAAGCTCTGCCTTTTGTTTTACTGCTCTTCACGTTCAGCTGTTTCTCTATGAACTTCAGTGGCATTGAGCAAATGTTTACAGTAGCCAACAAGAAACTCCATCTTATTCTTGTTAAATTCATGTGTGCGCGGGCTGGCCACAATGGACAGTTTGGTAGAGCATAGGGAGTTCATTCATTAATTCTTCTTACTGCTCAAAGAACCCTATCAATAGTGTGTTCTTTATTTTTGAAGTATTTGAAGTTGAAAAATTATGCAGTGCAACTCAACATCAAAGTGTAACATGTGATTTGAAGGCACCAAAATCATTGCTCTTAATAATGTTCTTTACAAACTTTCCAATGTTCTGCCTCATAACGTGCTCGAGCCACAAATAATAAAATTTGGGTGCAGTGCCAAAATAGAATTTCCTCAAACACTTTTGATACACTTTCACTGTAAGCTCGAACAGTTCTTGTGTAGAGTAAACATGTGCTAGATTTATTAATACATCAGGCATCTTGAACAAAGACATTTCTTGCAGTAGCTTCTTGTACCTATATAATAATTTCCTTTGCAATATCAAATCGACCCCTTTCAGCTAGCACAATGGCTGCCCCATTTGTAGCATAAACAATTCCTTGTCACTGTGCCAACACCTTACAAGAAAATTCTCTAGCCTTCTCAAGATGTGTTGCCTCGTTCTTTGGATTCCTCCTCTCATTGCGAAAAGTTGCAAAATAATTCCAATTTCTAAGTGAAATATCAACATAAGAATTCTTCGCATCTAATTCACTTTGTGCAGCTTTAATTGTTTCTTTTGCTTTAAGCTAGCCATTTGTTTTCAGTTCCATGTTTCCAAGCATACATAAAGCATTTGATGAGTTTTTTATCCACCTTAAGTGCATCCCCAATAAATTCTAAGTTTAATTGGATCTCATTCTGAGCCTGAGCCATGGCTGCAAGATGTAGATATGAATCCACATTATCAAAGAAACTTGAACAAGTAACACACTTTTGTAGAGCAGCGATGCTTTCCTCCAAACTGAATCCCTAAATATCCACCATTATGAACAATAAAGAAGTGAGCAGGCCCCTGTTCACTGTAAAACCGATCATATTACTTCCAGGAAAAGCACACTGCATGTTTATCTCCATCATGAATGATGAAGAAGGTGAAATATTAACTAGATTCAGAGGCTGCACGTGATGTTGGTATATCACAAATACCTCTTACAGAAGTAGATCCCTAAATTTTCTTCAATTATACAACAAAACCAATGGTCTTGAGATAAGCTTGCATCCAAATCTCCAAAAAGAACAAATTTGTAACCTTCTTAATCTTTTGAAAACCCTTTCCTATTAGCTGTCATTGCCTTCTCTCTCATCTGAACAGGAAAATCAAACTGTACATGGATGTAGACAAGACTGCCACCTGCTATCTTTATTACAGTCAATAAGACTGTCCTCTTGATTTTATTACAGTCAATAAGACTGTCCTCTTGATTTTATTACAGTCATTAAGACTATCTTTTTTATAGTTTAGGGAATTTCTTTGTGATTGAGTTTAAAGGTCACTATCATCTTATGCAATGTTTGCCCTTGAACTCTCTGAAACTCGAACATGATGTTCTACCTCTACTCATAAAGTATGGGTCTTAAAGTATGGGTCTTATTAACCCTATCATTGTACTTTCCTGCATGCTCATGGTTTTATCTCATTATGACAATTAAAGTCATTTCCATAGCAATATCCATAATCATTGCTCTTTTCCTTTTGCTCTTTTTTTGAATTCCTTTGAGTTATTACTAATGAATTGATGTTTTCAATTATAATATTGCTGCCCATTTGTCATAGTCATAAGACAATGACTATCCATACTATCAAAAGGATTGTCCTTCATTGGTTGATTTACACCGTTCATCCATTGTATTATCCTTCTTCATGATTGTTCTCTTATGGACATGGTTGTACTTATGTCATTAACATTTAATCTAACTGACTGCCCTCACAAGCTTGATGCCCTTGAGTGTTATGAGCCCTTGATTAATTCTTTGTTCTTAGGTTTCCACTTACTGTCCATGTAATATTTTTTTTATCACTAAGGTCAAGCACGATATGGTCCCTGGTTTGCTTGAACCTGTCCCAAAGCACATCATTCATTAAAATGCTTCTCAATTTTGAGAGCTCCATCAGTTGGAAAGACTTATATATCCATTAAAAGTGTTTCTAGATCATCTCACAAGTGTGTAGAGTTTTCCTACTTTAGACAACAAAGTTTTGGGATTTGGAAGGTCAAGCAAGGAAGGTCCAATAGGTATGTTGGGAAGACTAGGCTTGAAATATTGAAAAGAAACAAGGTGCAAGGAAGTTAAGGATTGAGGAGTTGAGGATGAAAAGTAAGTAATGTCATGGGAGAGTGAGATGGGAAGGTTGATGAGGGAACCACGACAAAGGGATAGGATTTTAGGTTGTCAGGATCAAAGTTTGGGTGGGAGCTTAATATGGTACAAAAATAGGGAACAACTAAAAGTTTGACTCCATGGAATTTTATAGAGGAATTGATGAAATTTCAAACTTTTGAGAAATTATAGTGGTGGGTACCTAGTTAAGGGTAAGGCCAAACATTCAACTTTGATACAAAGAATTTAAACTCTTTATGACTTTTGGGCTTTAGGGATTAGGGATACCAAATACCACATACTAAAAGACTAGTATTGGGAAACTCTAAAACTCTAACAAAATAGACTTAGAAGGGAAAATAAGATTTTCAAGGAAGGGCATGCAAGGGGAAAAAGTCCAAAAGGAATGTTGGGATGCAAAACATTGAAAATATAAAATACTTAGAGGAAATATGACAATGAATTAATGGAATATTAGGATGTTAGACTTTTAGGGAAGGCATTCTCGATATGACAAGTTTGACAAGGATGGAGGGATCTAAAACTTTGACAAAAAACTTAGATGATTTTTTGGCAAGGAACAAAGCAAGGAGTCGAGATTAGTAGGGAAGGTATGAAGGTATGAGAGACCCCAAAATTTTGAAAATTTAAAAGGTCACTAAGGAAAACACCATAAATAATCCCATGCTTATAATTTTATGGATTTTTATATCTTTGGACACATAGAGGACCCATTAAGGATAACTTAGATTAGTTATCAAAAATGGGTCAAATGAGGCATGAAATGAGAACATGAACCACAACAAGGGAACCCAATGAATGGATAGGGTTTTTAGATGTTAGGATCATAGTTTAGAAAGGAGATTAATATGGTGCCAAAAGAGTGAATAATCAAAATTCTGACTCTAAAGAAATTTATAGAGGAATCAACAAAGTTTCAATCTTTTAGCAAATAGTAGGGGTGGGTACCTATTTAGGAGTAAGATTGAAAGTCAAACTCTGATACAAAGTGCTTAGACTCTTTATGACTTTCAAGATTCAAGATTAGGGATACCAAATATCATATACTAAAGGATTGGTATCGGAGAACAAGAAAATTTGAAACTCCAACAAAAGGGACTTATAAGGGAAAATCATTTTTTTAGGGAAGGGCATGCCAAGGGAACAAGTACAAAAGGATCGTTGGGATGAAAAATATTGAAACTCCCCAAAAATTAGAGGAAATTTAATGAATACTTAATGGAATGTTGAGATGTCGGATCTTCAGGGAAGGTATGCCCGAGATGACAAGAATGATAGGGATGGAAGGATCTAAAAATTTGATAAAACACTTAGATGAATTTTGACAAGGAACAAAGAAGGGTGTTAGAATCAATAGGGAAGGTACGAAGGTATGAGAGACCTAAAAAAATTGAAACTCTTAAAACACAAAATAACACTAAGGAAAACACTAGAAACAACCCTAGACTAATAATTTTATGGATTTTTGCATCTTTGGACAAATAGGGGACCCATTCAAAATGTCTCAAATTGATTATAAATAATGAGTCAAATGAGGCATGAAATGACAACATGAACTATTCACTCACAAATTATAGGGTGTCTATTCAAAATAGAAGAGCATTATATTCAACTTTAATATTCAAGCAACTTTACTCTAAAATAAAAGAAGCTAGCATTAGCACTATACAACAATGTTTTGATATTATGCATAATTATATAAGTATTTCCATGGTTAACATTATTATACATCTCTTTTCATGGAAATTTATAAGGATCTTATTAGAATAGGTGCATTTTTAGTCAAAAATAACACCCTACTTTATGCATATGGGCACTTACATACATTAAATTCATTGTGCTCTTGAGGATACATGGAGATATTTTTTTGATTTCCATAAGTTACATATAATTAATAGTGTAAAGGGGTCAAAAAGGAGGTTGGGGGACCCACTATGAGTATGGATAAAAATTCCCATCTCTAATTAGTGGGAACATGGTTAATCAAAAGCATATATTGATGCCTAAAATCACTATATGTAGGATCTTCTTAGGTACTAGCTAAAATTAGTGGGCACATAATTCATATTTTTATTGCATTTGGAAAGTGGTGGTCATGACTATAAAGACTTGAACACCTAGGTGACTTGGTGTCCTCCTCACTTCTCTATGAGCATAGGGACCCCTAATCATCTACCCCCATTTCATGAGAGTCTTGTTCCCCAATGAATATGGATGAAAATTCATTGACAACAATCTATAATATGGAAAATGTTGCAAATAGTTATGAAAAGTAGTTCAATTTAGGTGGACTAGTAGGGTCACACTTCAAGGCTTTGATAGAGATTTATTTGGACACTTGTGACAATGTTGCAAGTTAATCTAAAATTAAATTTATAGTGCTTATGTGGTAATGTGATTTTAATTATATCTAAGGCCACAAGTGTTCTAATTTGCTACAAGTTCACCTCAATAGATTTAAGATTAATAGGATTTACTCTAGTAGTCAGTTGACTATTTCCAATTATTTCCTTGCTCTACTTATCCAAAAAGAGACTTAGCAACTAGAATCATTCCAAGTGGGGTTGATGCTCTTTCTTGTATTGATGTTACAAATATGACCTAGGGTGTTATTATTGCTTGTAGTAATTGTTACCCATTTTTCGCCTATGGGCTCAATCAAGTAGGGTAACCCATGTTTTCAAGGGTTCTCGAAGACCAAATAAAGGAACACTTGCATCAGGATCATTTTGTTTAACTTGTTTGCTTCTTGTGCAGATGCAGGGGAGAATGATGTTGGTTTCGGCACGTGGATTAAATGTGGCTCCCAAGAGGGTTGAGCCCAGCGTGCAGGTCTTCGGTTTCGGGTGGGTTTTCATTCTTTTTTGTTTTGCCTTTTTTCCCCCCTTTCCGTTTTGTTTTCCTTGTGCCCTTTTTCCCTTGTGTTTTGTCGGGGGTGGAACCGGAACCGAGACTGAACTTGGAACTTTTCCAAAGTTCTGGGGACTGGTCCCATCCCGTTTTCGGTTCCGCTGGGTTTTTTGTGTTTCTGTCCCTTTTCCTTTGTTTTTGTCGGAGGCGGGTTCAGCTTCGAATCCGAACTTGAAACTTGATGAAAGTTTCAGTTTGGTTTGTTTCCGCCCCCACCCCGCTGTGTGTGGCCCAGGATCGGTTTTAGCTCTGATCCCGCCTTGTCTCCTGTTTTGTGTTTTCTTTCTTTTGTCGGGCCCAGGCCCGGGACCAGGTCGGAATCCGAACTTAGAACTTTTTCAAAGTTCCAGTTCCTCCTTCCGTTCCAGTTCCAACCCCGGTCCTGCTTGTTCTTCTTTCTTTTTTCATGGCCTGTGCTCGGGGGATGTTTCCTCCTTGGTTCCCCCTTATGTTTTCCTTTTTTTTCCTTCTTCCCTTGTGTTTTGTCGAGGGCGAGATCAGAACAAAATCCGAACTTGAAACTTCGAGGAAGTTTCAGGTCCGGATTTGGTTCCGGTTCCGGTTCTGGTTCCGTCTTGGCCCCACCCCCACCAATTTTGAAGGATCTCAGTGAAATGGAGTGCCTTCGCCAAGAGATTGAGTTCGCTAAAATGTCTCGGCGATAAAGAAAAGTCATGCCGACTAAAATAAACCCTCGCCAAGAGTTGAAGCCTTTGCCATGATGTCCCAGTGATCAAGTAATGTCTCACCGAAGGCCAGAGGTTTCGGCCAAAGGAAAGGGGTCTCGGCGAAGGTCTCACCGACTAGTGGAGCCTCCCAAATGAAAAGCAGTTTCGGCCAAAGGAAAGGGGTCTCAGAGAAATGTTTTGCCGAGATGGAGATGTCTCACCGACAGCAAAGGGAGCTCGGCGAATGATGTTGGTTTTGGTGAAAGATGGTGGGATCACCGTGATGTCTCAGCGATGTGAAATGTCTTGCTGATGCCGAAGGAACCTGAGGGGCAAAAGTTGATCGGCAAGATGTCTTCTCGAAAGGAAGGATCTTCGATGTAGCGCCCAACCATCAGAGTGATGTCTTACCAACAAGGAGTTGTCTCAGCAATGAAAATGATATCGGCATGACTAATAAGGTCTGCTGTAACCTCTCGTCGATGAATGTTTCTCTTGTCGAAGTGGAAACGGAGTAAGCCCTCGCCAAAGTAAGGTGCTTTCGGCACAACCTCTTGCTGATAAAGCGATGTCCTACCGACAGGAAACCAACAAAGGTCTCCCCGACCCAAGAAGGTCTCGCCGACTCTGGAGCATAGCGGTAAGATAATAAAGCTTCGGTGAGAGGTCATGCGGACAACAAGGGGTCTCGCCAGGTGTCTTGCCGAAGGAAGTTTGAGTTCACCATGAAGTCTCACCGAATAAGGATTTCTCAGGGAAGCGTGATGTCAACGAAGAGAAGGAGGAAGCTTCGCCGTGACACCCCAGCTTACTAGTGAATGTCTCCCCAAAAGAGAAAAGTGCACATGGTAAAGGGTCTTCCCGATTGCGATTGTCTTGGCGATCAGGGAGGCAATATCGATATGAGCTTCGGAGCTCGATAAAAGGTCTCCCCGATAGTTTCATGTTATGTCGATAGTTTCAGGGAGCATAACCGCATCGGCGAGACACTCCCGGTGTCTCACCGAGATGCGTTTTCGCCTGAGAGGGCTCTTGACCAAAGTGGAACCCATGTAGAATGTGCCCAGCCAATCATAGAAGGCTGAGGCAAGTCATGGCGGTCTGACCCGAACGAAGAATGTCAACTCTAGATGAATGCCATGCGAATCAGAGTGAGCTCAGGGCATTCAAGGCGTTCAGCCGAGGTGTTTCAAGCAAGACACGATGCCAGGATCAGAGTAAATGCGGTGGTTGCAGAAAAGATCAGGAGGCTTCTCCGGGGAGTGACTCTTCACCGACATGGACACGCAAGGTGCAGCATTAAATTCAATCAAAAGATCTAAGGAAAGATCTATTCCAGGAGATATTTTTGTAAGCCCAGAGGGGCCAACATACTTTTGTATATAAGGAATTTTTGCCTTCTTGTAAAGGAGTTCAGATGTATGCTCTTCTGAAGTCTGTGACCCTTTTGCAGTCCTCTCTCAGACTAGCAGGATTCTGTAATTCAACTTGGAATATAATATACAAAATCTGCCTTGGTTACCATTGATGGCCCATCTTTTTGCCTTCTAATTCTTGTGAAGTATTGTGCATTCTTTTTGATTCAGTGAGCTACTTAGTGAAATTTTCTCTTTCCTTATAGCTTTTGTTTCATGTCGTGTCTTTCTTTGCAGAAGTAGTATCATGTAGGTTACAAACTTTGTTTACTTAATCCTGCACATGAGCTTCTAGTTTGTGAAAATTTGTCTTTCCTCCTTGAAGGCATGTGCATGTCAAACTTGTTTGTATGCGTGATCTACAGGATCTTGTTGTGCAGTCCCATGGTTGTCGCCAGTATTCAAGTGCAAATTGAGTATCTCATTGTTCTTACTAGTTCGGTGTATCACCATAGAGTTAGTTTAATTTCCATGTATTCCTTCTCCCTTTTCCTTACAAAATTTGTAGTTTAGGTGATGACCCAACAAGGAAGCCGGCCTTCTCCGGAGGTTGACCTCTGCTTACAAGAAACCCACATCTTTAGAGGTCTTCCCATGTTACACTGAGGTGTTGAACATCAGGTTCAGCAAGGGTGCAACTTCATGTGATAACAGTAATGCTATAGGTGTGGTTGGATAACCAGGGAATTTAATCAAGCAAGCTTTGCTAGTGTCTAGAAATTACATAAAGGAAAAAATTGCCACATGTATGTTTGTTGGTGGAAATAGAGGTTGAAGTAACATAAGTCAAAGGGTTCATTTTAAAGAGTGGTGTTTATTTACCCCATCAATGGTGGCAATCATTTTCCTAATAGTGATAAAAATTTCCATTCTTGGTATGGTTCATTTTCCATAACAACTACCATTATTCTATTTTTAGATTTTGGACTTGTATCTTTTCTAAATGATTGGAATGTGTTTTCTACTAGTGTTTGATTGTTCATTCATTCCTTGGTGACATATTTTACCATCATAGGCACAACTATTTATTCTTCCTATTTCTTGTAAATGACTAATTTTCCTTGTTAGTGACATCACTTTCCTCACCCTTGGGCCATATTTATTTACCCTTATTAGTCAATAATGGTTAGGGTCATGATTATTCTCCTATTATGGGCTAGGTGATGGTTTTCCCTATGGGGAAACATTTATTCATATTTTGGGCAGTGCAAATTTGAAGGGGTGGAGGTAGAAGGTGAATTGATGGAGGGAAGAGAAGATTCCATGGTTATATGGTGTGGGAACTCATTGTGTATGGGGGCTTGGTATATCTTGGAGAGGTCCATGTTGGTTGGAGATGGTTGGTTGTGTTAGATAAATTCAAAGAGGTTGGTTGATAGTTAGAGCCAAAGCTATGTAGGTTGATTGGAGAGATGAGACTAATTATTAGTGATGGTGTTAGGTGAAGGAGGAAGTATGTTATTGTAAGTGTGAAAAGTATCTCCCTTTAGGAATCCTATTGTGTGACCATTTTTGTCTTTTGAGGCAATGTTAAATAGCTCACTTTCAATAGGTTACATATTGAGCTAGTGGCATCAATCTAACAAGTTTTTGGATTGTTGCAAGTGTTGAGTAGAATTTCCTTTTCAAGGAACCATTGGTTGAAGTCCAACCCTCTCTTTTATAGAGGTTTTAGTCCATTTCCACAATTTCAAGTGGTGTTGTAGGTCATGTTCTCTTTTAGGCAGTATACAAGTGGATGTGAAAGACCATGAGGTAATGAAACATTTATATGATTTTGGATTAGTGGCATGATGAGTAGTTTCTCAATCTTCTTGGATTTTTACTTCCATTTGGGGGTTTCTCTAGAGTTAACCTTATCTTTCCACACATGCACACATGTGTGTGATTGCAAGGTTGTTTTATTTTACATGATTTATTATCTATGATTGCTCTTGATTCACACATGTCATGAAAATTGGCATCCATTATAGGTGGTATTGGTTCACATTGAAGTGGTTTTATAGCATCTGATTTAATTTTTATTATTAATGGTGTAGAGTCTAAGCTAATGTATTGTAAACTTGGTAGGATCTACTCAATTCAGAGAGTTAACTGGCTGAAAAATCCACTTCACATTGCTTAAGACTACATTAAATTATCAACCAAGGTGCATAAACTTATGATGACACTACACTATATGTGCCTTCATGGACTCTTGTTCACCTAGATTATCCTATGCAAACTCATTCAGACTATTCTACTTCGTTGGAATCTTACAAAATTACAAAAACAATGAAAGTAGTTATAGAACCTAGTGGCTATGGGTACCTGCAGCATAAGTTGTAGGTGACTGATAATAACAAGTACAGAATCAATCCAAAACTATTCAAAATAATAGGATAACTAATTCTAATCTCCGGAGTGCTATGGTTCATTAATGACACAGTTTTTCATGAACAACAACAACTGTAATCAACTGTAAAAGCTATTCTACTTTACTTTGCAATGCATTTATAAAGCAATAAAAACATAATTAATGAGAATGCATAAATGAACAAGTAAATAGATGAAGTGATAGGAAGTACCTTGAGTGGCCAGTTCAGGGAACCGTCTCACTTAACTTAGAACCAAACCTAACTCAGATTCTCACGCATCCATATAACACACAACTCCATTCATTGCATATCACTAGATATTCAAACAAAATCCTTCTTGTAGATTGTATTTAATAATTACATTTCAACAACATATTTTTAGATTACTTGGAACTGGAAAATGGCTAACTACTAACAACTTATAGCAACCAACTAGCTTTACTATGAACTCATCCCTGGCTTTATACAAAAACGGGGAGAGTCTTATTCAAAATGCTAACTAACTATAATCATTAATCCCACTCCTAGATACAAGGATATGGAATTAAGACCGACTTATTCATTCTAACTGAAAAGGAAGAAGAGACCTATTCAAATAAGAACTCCAATGAAATAGTTTGCATATGAGACACATAAGCAAACGTTCAGAATTCTAAAACAAGTATCCTTCTTTAGAATTTATTTCTTCCATGATGACTCACATTCAGCTCCACAACTTCCTGCACTTTAGGTGACTTGAACTCAACTGATCCCTTGTTCCGCTGATTTGGTTCTTGCTACAAATGCTTCATTCTTGTTACCACATGTTGAGTTGCAGAGAGGTTAATCCACACAATATACATATGCAACTAACCATCATAATTAAATCACATAATTCCATTCATGTGCATACATACTTATGTTTAAATCATGCAATACTATGAATATTATCACCATATTTCATATTCACAAACTATAACGCTTGAGAGATGATGTTCATTTAACCACATAAGTTGCCATAACTCATTACAATTCAAGTATAATAAAAGTAAAGGATGCATATTTCAAGATCTTCCCATAAGTGCTTAAAAGGAAAATTAGTAATAAATTTCATTTCATGTATGCAAAAGAAGTAAATTGCATCTACAACAAAGATCTTGCATTGATACATAGGTAAATACCATTTTCATATCAATGAGTTTCCATACATTCATTCATTAACTTCTATAATACATCTATTTCAATGTTACAATACTGATTGTCAAATAGAGTTACATTTACAAGTGGGCTTTACAAGCCTTTCAAAAATAATACATCAATATATTTATAACATAAGAAACTCTGAACCTCAATCGTCATGACACCACTGGTCTTCTTGCAAGCTGGGGCCAAGAGTGTGATTAAGGCACCCTTTCCACCCAACCACGAAGTACAAGACTTCCCCGGGTTTCTTCCTAACTCGAAGAAATCCCTAGCCCTACATGAGGAGCCTAGCAACCTGAAACAACAAAGCAGGAGGGAACTCTCGATGCAAGCCTGATGCCTATATGCATTCCTAACATGAGAATAACATATTTCTTGCAAACAGGAGGTGATAGAGACCTGCATACATTTATTTCTAGGATTTTACTTCCATCTATTTCAATGGTGCATGTGCTTGGCCAAGCAAGAAAATAATTAAATAATAGTTTTAGAAAAGGTAAAACTATCGTCTCTATGGATCCACCTTTGGCATCCTATCCCAGAAGTTTCCCAAAAGAACAATAAATAATTAATTTTCCATCTAAGTTTTCATTCTATTTTACACATCTCAACTTCAAAGGAATTCTAACAATTACAAAGTTCACACAAGGTCCAAAAATAAATTTTCATTAGCACACTAACTTAAGTGAAAAATTGATCACAAGCAGGTTTTGCAAGTCACTTTCTATGATTCCAAAACAATCTAAATTCGGTCTTTTGAAAAGAGTATATCTGTAAGTTCTCATTTCTAATTAAACATTTTGATCAAAGTAAGTAAATTATACAAGTTCAGGAAAAGAAAACTACTTTAACCAGCCTTATAAGTATGGGGTAAAAACATCGCCTACATATTACTTTCTTATTTAATAGGAGTATGTCTACACTTTTATGAAAAAGAGAATAGTTTCACTCACTTTTTATTCACAAATGCATATATCAATAAATATCATCTGGTCTAAAACGCCGTAATGTGTTTGTGTATATATATATATTTGTGTTTTGTATTCCTAAAATTCACTAGTTTATAAGTATGTTCCCAAGAATTATAGTTTTCTTCCCATTTTGAAACATGTAAGTACACATGATATGAAGTTCAACAATATGATAATAATTTTAATGCAAATTTCATCCAGTTTATAATAAAATAGTGAATGTAACCAGCCAGTTCCAAATCCATCTATTTCTATTTTACTGATTTTGTTTATTTTCAAAAATAAAAAGGATATATTTATATATGGATATATATATATATATAAACATGCAGTTGCATTTTCCTATATATACTTATGTTCATTCTTAGAAATTTTAAGAGTAAAAATAAATAATAAAGAACAAAGAAATCCATACCTAGTGATTTTAGTTAGACACAGTTTTGTTTTCATTTTCAGACATATAAATAGTCCAAATTTATGTTTCTCAGACATATACATTACATATATATATATATATATATATATATATATTTATACAGTTTAGGAATCTTTTATACAAAATCATTTTCACAGAAAAATAATTCTATTTCACAGTTCAATGTATGTATATATATATAGCATATACACACACACACACATATATATACACAGTATGTGACTATATACCAAACTCGTATGTTGTTTCTCATACGAATTCAACAGGGAAAAAGCAGTTTTAAAAGATCTTCATATAGTTTTTAAAAAAAGAATATATTATTCATAGGGCTTATGCCCCCCCATATGGGGAGGCGTTGCCTATGGAGGGCAACGTCGTTGTCCCCCACAGCGCAGCCCTTCCCTTATGGGGAGGGCACGGCTGGGGAAACCTAGTCACCCTTTCCTTTCATAAATAACCACAACAATAAAAAAAATATAAACACAGGTTCGCCATAAATTAAAACGAATTCCATTTTAATACACAAGCATCCCATTCAGCACAAGTTTCAATTTATGTATATATATATGTATAATAATCAAACAATCTGGCATTAGATTGTTCTCAGAGATTTATTCAAAAAGAAATGATATTTCTGAATGACACACAGAGAAACGAAATTGTCTTTAAAATTTTATAAGAATTTTGAAAATAATGTACAGACTTCACTGAAGTATTCTGTTCAACAAACACAACAAACAAAGAGGTTTTTCACAAACAATTCTTTGCACACACAACAAATTTCTTTCCTCTTATTTGGAACTTTTAAGGCAATAATAGAAAATTAAGAAGGAGAACCTGGAAAATTTGTTGACAGCTGAAGATGCTTCTTTGCCACTTCCACTTCTTGTTTTCTCTGAAACTTCCTTCCTGTAGGACCTTCCTCTTCTCCTTTCTTTTCTTTTGTTCTTCTATTTTCTAAACTATTGGAAACTAAAGACAAAACATGAAACTATCCAGAATCCATGAGAGTAAAGTTGCAGAGCAATTCCCGAAAACATCAAGAAGGATTGGTTTTTCCGTTACCCCTCTTTTCTTTTTAAAGTTTTTCTTTTTCTTTTTCTTTATTCCCAAAATCTAATCTTGAAAATAATAGATTTTAAAATAAGAATAATATTTAATTTCATTGCATGTAAATCCCCTTTTGAAAATATTTACCTAATAATAAAATAAATATCTTCTAACTATTAGTTAACTTATTAACTCAAAAATTAACACAAATTAAAAGAAGAATAGAATGCATAGGCATTTAAATCAAAATTTATAATTAATTATAATTAAAATTTAATTCCTTTACTTTATTAAGCTTATATTTCACTATTTCTTTAATTCAAATAATCATTATTTATTTTATGAACAATCAAAGACAATCAAGCCAAAATTATCATTCCTAAATGCAATCTATATGAATCTAAGTGCCTGTGTGTGATTGAGAGGACATCCTGCTTTATCCTGTCAAGAAGCTAACCTCCTCTCCTTAATCACACCCTTGGTCTTCGACCTCCTGCATCTTCAAGTGCACTCAGGCACACAACAATAACTAAATTAGTATCACATAAAGATATAAATCAAGCAATATAATACATAAATTCAAATATTTCTACTCTATTTTGCTTCATCTTCAAAGTAAAACACATTTAATACTATTCAACTTTTCATAATTTAAGTAAACACTTTTCATATATCATCACACCAAAACACCATAATATTTATTATTATTCTACCACACACATGCAGTCATATAACAAATCCACACAAAACCAAAAGCAACCTGCATCAGGGTTTGAGACGTGACACAAACTAGGTTCAAAGTTGCCAAGTATGTATAAAAGGATAACATATCATTGAAGTTTTTATCTAGAAGGTACTTAGAAAATATATGTAAATTTTCTAAAAGCATATGAAAAGCAACAAAAAAGTACTAATGACTAAGCCCATCATTCCCCCCAACTTATCCTTTTGCTTGTCCTCAAGAAAAATACTCAAATAAACCACCTAGGGGAGAAGATTGTAGTACAAGGAAATCTGCCTAAGATCCATAACTATATTGACTCCTTGTTCATGTTTGAGATAAAAAACATTATAACATGCAATTCTATCGAGCTTAACTGATTCTGCATTCTGATACTGATCATTATTTTCTCCTGTCTAATGTGGTACTAGATGAAGTACAATAGGAGGATGATAAGTAAGTGGAAGACATTCCACTCCTGTTGTTCCTAAAACCTTGATGTACTTGTGCAATCTCTCAAACATATTCATAAAATTATGGAAAGAGTGAGGCTCTTTCTTCTGTAATTCTGGAGTCAAGCTTTTCCTCTTGTTTTCCACATGTTTTAGGAAGTTCTGAAGGATGGTCACTGCTAGCTGCTAAATCCTTTTGTAATCTTGAATTCTAAAGTCTATAATTATTTTTCCTAGACCCCAATGAGAAATGAGTGTCAACCATTGAGTGATGACTCTATTAGGATTTGTTGCTTCCTTCCTAAGCTGCAGTGCCACTGTTTTCTCTTGTTCTTCATATCTTTCCGTTAATTCTCCTCGGAGCTGCTCATTCCTAAAATAGGATGCCAAGGCCCTTACTTGCAAATCCCCAACATAGATTAAGGGATTCCATTCGGTGTCCTTTGTCATCACATAGTTGTGCAGATAATACTCACACAACTAATCCTACTCCTCTAATTTGACTTTATTAAAGAAAATGAGAAAACTATGCCTCTTGTTTAGAGAAAAGGGTTGATCATTAATAAACTTATTAAATTAAAAACTGAGAAAATTTTCATTTAAAAATCATGCATACACTCTAGGTGGAGGTATACACTCGACAATTTGAATAGCTTTGTCAATTACTTCTATCAATTTCGCCTCTAATTTACTCAATTCTAAATTCTTGCTTTCCAATGATGCATTCAAAGTTTGTTTCTCCTTCTCCCAGTTTTATTTTTCTTATTTGAATTGGTTGGTGGTTTCCAACAATTCAAAACCTAAAGACGAAGTAGTGGGATATGTTGGTGTTCTTGCAATAGGAGGTTGTAGATTTAATGTTACATTCTTCTCAATTCCTATTTTGCCCTCGACCATCTATGTTAGTAGGTCTAATTTAGCTCCATAACCGTAAGTTTGTAATTTCTCTTCCAACTCCTAGATTCTTATCTCCTTCTCTTTGTCTTTCTGCTCATATCCTTTCACTTGTGCTTCCAATTGTTCTATTCTATCAAGAGCTTCTTGGAGCTCTTTCCTTATATTCCTGTCTTGTAGCAATTCTTCCTCTTTTTTAAAATTCCAATCATCATCGTCGTCCCATGTGCCATCAAATATTTCCCTAATGGGGCTACTGGGTAATGCTCTCCTTGTTTTCTTTGCAAAAAAATATCCCCTAAATCAGAATCAGAGGAAGAAGAAACATACCTCTTTCTCCTAATAGGCACATTTTCAGGGACATCTCCTTCTCTATCTATGTCTGTGTCTATCATCATTGCATCATGGTGTTGTTGTCCTTCACCCTTTTCTTCCTATTTGTGTTCTTCCATTCTTCTTTTCTCAACATTTTGACCTCTCAACCTTCCTAAGTGTTTGGGAGTAACAGTTTCCTGTGTAACTTTTCTCTTTTTCTTTCTTTCACTCCCTTTTTTCTTCTCTGCATCCTTTCTGCTTCTCAACACCTTTCTTCTTCTTTTTCCCTTTAGAGGATGTTGATGAATTACCTCCCCTAGTTTTATGGTTTTTAGAGGATGAGGGCTCTTCTATTACCATTGGCCTATGTTCTGGCATGTCATGTTCTACAGGCCTGCTTTGGCTATAGGAAGGTGAAGTGAATGGTGTAACAGGAAAATTTTCTCTCTTAGATTCATTCTGCTCAGGTTCAATTTTTGGTTTGGACTTAGGTTGAGGTTCATCCTCCACTTTAGGTGCCTCAAGCAACTTAGTGATATCCTTGCATTTTTTGAAGTCATCCCAATTAACCTATGGGTGTTGAATTCTCAGACTCCTTTTAACCAGTAGGGTTATTAAGCTATGATAGGATAGTGTGGTGTCCATTTTGTTTCCTCTGGTATTCAAAATCCATTCTCTTCAACATATTATATAGTAAATTGGGTACATTTACCAACTTTTCATGGTGTAAATGATTTAAAAACTTAAAATACATAGTGTATAAAATATTTTGTCAGTCATCACAAGTAAGATATTTAATGCTATAACCAACACATTTTCCCCAAAAGAATGGAAGGGAAATCCTTTTGGTACCTTGTGATGTTGAGTCTAGAGTTTCTCCTCACTCACAAAATTCCTCCCATGCCACAACGACATCTACACAAGCTAGGTATTCAGACCCTATATGAGGTAATCTTGTGACTTGAGAAATTTCCATTTGGGAGGCATCCACTACCAACCCTTTCACTGTTGCCTCATCATATTTCAATGTAGCTGCAAAATATCTCACCATTTCATTGTCATACTCTGTCAGCTTCAAGAAATATTCTAACCATCCCACTCTGGTGAAGAGGGGTAGAACCATTGTATCTTCTATTATTTCCTTATGTGCAAATGGTTCCCTCCATATAACATCACCTCCCATTGTCTTGATGCTCTACAACCTTGAAAAGTTCAAATTTTGCTCAAATTTTGACTCCACCACCTTTAAAACCCTCCAATTTCACTACTCCTTCTAATGCCTTCTCTTATACACAATATTGTAACTTCACAATCCCCTTCTTCAAGCTCAATTAAGTTTAAATCTCTATACCTTAGCTTATGTTTAGGGAAAAAATCACATTATCAGAAACAACAAAGAGGTGTTCTATTTTAGGAGGATAGTATGAAATGCTATCTAACAAACTCAAGTGGCAAAAATAAAAAAGAATTATGACTATTATACCCGTCCCCCCAACTTTATTTGAAGTGACCTCACTTCATCCATGACTTGGCAGTGGTGATAGGATAATAATTGAAAGTAATAGTGAAATATTTTTGCATGCATAACTTAAACTAAGAATAATGATGAATACAAAAAGAACTCCAATTTAATTATGAGAAGTTATCTTTCATATGTGCGTGATAGTAATTATCGCCCAGCACAACTTGGAACTTGAGAAACACGTATTTTGGCATGTAATTAATTTGATTGCCATTAAATGCATGGGAGTGGATGGAAAGTTGGCAGGTGTGATTTGAGGTGTACTTTCTATGGGAACTTTATTGAAAAATAAATGATGTATGTGATAGTGGAATGTGTGAGAAAAATAAATCAGTTTTTCCAAGTTATTGTAGCTTACCATCAACAGGTGTTGCTACAGGTACTCCAAGCACAGGGCCCTTCTGTGTTTTATAGATTTACTTTTTAGGTCCCATTTGAAACAAGTCCCAAGAAATATTGAATGAACTGAAGAACATGTCCCTCTAGAGTAGAATGTGTACATCATGGATATTGCATTGTGTGTGCATGTGGTTTTAAATCATAAGAAATTAGTGCCAAGAAAGCTCAGGGGTTGAGTTGTGTAACTCAATCTCTGGGCCACTAGAAGTGTTGGCTATGTCCCGTATTACTAATGTAGGACTTTGTGAATCAGATTTTGTTTCAGGTTCATTGTGAGCACCATATTACTGGATCAATGAATAGATGAAGTCATCATGTTGTATTGGTTTCTTGTATAACTTCAGTCTATGGCCATTAACAAGAAGTGAGAACCAGACTGGATCTATGGTATGCAACTGGACTGCTCCATTAGGGTAAACCTTTCTAATCTCATAGGGCCCCAACCATCTAGACTAGAATTCACCCTTGAAATCTTTATACCTTGAATCATATAACAATTCCCAATCTCCCACAATGAACTCTTTTGTTTTAATGTATTGATCATGCCATTTCATCCACTTTTATTGTACTACTTATGTATGATGGACTGCTTCCATTCTTATCTCATCCAACCCATTCAAAGAATGCAACATTTCTTTCTGTGCTTCTGTTAAATCCATTCCCAATTCTACTGTTGTCCTTAAATTTTTATATTCAAACTCAATAGGAAGGACTATTGTCTTTCCATAGACTAACTCATAGGATGTAAACCCAGTGGTTGTTTCCATGTGCTCGTATATGCCCAGACTACTTCAGGTAACCTTGAAACCCAATCTTTCCTATGCAGTTGCACTGTTTTGGTGAGAATGTTTTCAATCTCCCTATTTGTGACCTTCACTTGACCATTAGCCTGTGGATGATAGGGTGTTGATTTATTATGTCTGATTTGGTATTCCTCAATCAACTTGGTGATTAGATCATAAGTAAATTAGGGCCCTTGGTTAATGACTATTTCTCTAGGTACTCCATACCTAGTAAAAATATCTTCATATACAAACTTAGCCACATTACCATCTTTGGAAAACTATAGGGTCTTAACTTCCACCCATTTTGTCAATTAATCAGTGCAAACAAGGATATATTCCTTGTTATTGGATGTAAGAGAGATTGGACCAATGAACTCTAAACCCCATTTGTTAAAAGATGCCAATGTCAACTGAGGTTGTAAGGGCATCTCATCACTCTTTTTTGGCATTCCCATCCTTTGACACCTATCACAACTCCTAGTGTATTTAACAACATCTTTATGTAAAGTAGGCCAATAATAGCCAATTGTGAGGATCTTAAAAGAAAACAAGTGTTCATCAAGAAATGAACCATCCGCCACTCCTTTAGTTGATTGTGTTGGCAGTATTGATAAGAAATCTGCCACCACATTTTCTTTTCCAGGTTTATCTACAATGGTAATGTCAAACTCCTGTAAAAGAAGTAGCCATCTTACCAATCTACCTCCAACTACAAGCTTATTCATCAAATACCTGATTATTGTGTGATCTGTATGGACAAAGACTGGATAGCCAGTAATATAATTTCTGATTTAATTAATAGCATAGGCTATGACAAGCATCTCTTTTTCTGTTACAATGTAGTTTAATTTTGACCCTTGAAGATTCTTACTAATATAATAAATTGCATACTCCGTGTTGCCATCCTTTTGACCCAAGACTGCTCCAATGGAAAAATTTGAAGCATCTACATGTATGTGAAATGGGAGAGTCCAATTTGTCCCTCTCAACACTAGTGCTTGAGTCAGAGCTTTCTTTAGTTCTTCAAAGGAGTGTTGACACTCAACGGTCCATTCAAACTCAATGTCTTTACTCAACAAAACAAATAAAGGTGCAACAATCTTACTAAAATCTTCAATAAACTACCTGTAGTAGCCTACATGACCAAGGAAGCTCCTAGTATCTCTTTGTTTCTGAGGAATAGGTAAGGTAGATATTATCTCAATTTTGTATGGATCAACCTAGATTCCTACATTGGATATAAAGTGTCCCAATACTATTCCCTATGTCATCATCATGAAACACTTCTCATTGTTGAGTGATAGGTTGTGTTCCTTACACCTTTCTAACACTTCTTTCAAGTTACTGAGAGCTTCCTCATAACTTTCACCATATGTGGTGAAGTCGTCCATGTATATCTCCATGCAATCATGTGCATAATCAAAAAATATATTGAGTACTGCTCTTTGAAAGGTAGTTGGAGAATTGAAAAAACCAAAAGGTAAGTCAGAATATGCATAGGTACCACAGGGATAGGTGAATGTGGTCTTATCTTGATCTTTTGGTGTAATCTCTATTTGGTTATAACCACTAAAACCATCAAAAATGAGAAATATTTCTTCCCTGCCAAAGAATCAAGAACTTGGTCAATAAATGGCAGTGGGAAGTGATCCTTCCTTATGGCAACATTTAATTCCTTGTAGTCTACATAGACTCTCCATTTTCCACCTTTCTTGGGAACTATTACCAATGGTGAAACCCATTCACTGTTTGAGATTGGGCAGATAAATCTTGCATCTAAAAGCTTTTGCAGTTTAGCTTTCACTATCCCTCTTAGAGCTGGATTCATGCATTTATGTGGTTTTCTTATAGGTTTGTAGCCATCATTAATATAACTCATGTGCAAGCATATATCAAGATCTATGCCCTTCATATCATGGTAATCCCATGCATATGTGGTTGAGTGTGCCTGCAACATTGATTGCAGAGAATTTTTTTATTCCTTTGTCAAGGCATTATTGATATTTAACTTTCTTCCTGGCATAATTTCCAACTCCTTTGATGACTCTCGAACTAATGAGAGATCAAGGCTTGGTATGATGGAAACATTGTTGAGGAAGTAATGAATGAAATAGTTGTGATATCTCTTCTGTAGAATCGGTAGGTATGATACTTTGCAAGGGGTCTTGTAGGCATATGAGGTAGTCTTGTTGTTGTGGGCTCATGCCACAATCATTTTGGATTATGTGAGCAATGAGCTCATCTTCATCCTAGTCATCTAATAACGGGTTGTTCTCTATAGTCATCAATGTCTGTAGAGAATGGTTATCTTCCTCCTCACCCAAATTGGGGTAAATGGTGTGCTCCAGGTCTACATATGGTTGGGTCTGTGGGTAAAGAACCAAGATCTTTGTAATTGTTTGATTAGATATTATCATTTTACCAGGACTACAACCTATGAATGCATCGACTGTTTCCAACCAGGGCCTGCCTAGGATGAGTGGGTAACCCGCAAGATTGACTTTGGGTTGCAATACTATGAAGTCTATGCAGGGTATTCCCAAGAATCCAATGCGATTACCAGGTCTTCAATAATTACCACAGGATTAACCATGGACCTATCAGCTAATTGTAAGACAAGTTGTGTGGACCTGAAGTTGACCAATTGAAGCAACTACATTATTTATTTTTTCATGACATTGATGGCTACCCCCAATTCTATCAAAGTATTCTTAATGAGGGTCCCATTAATATTAACATCCACAACTAGACTACCAGGATCTATATACTTAGGCATTGTAATGTTCCCCAACATCATATCTACAAGATTTCCCAAGACATGAATTGTTTGTGGGTCTTTCCTTTTCTTGCCCGATTTCTTAAGACACAGATCCCTTACAGTTTTGGTATAGATAGAGATGTCTTTGATAGCTTGGATAAGTGGAATTTTGATGTTCACATCTTTCAATTGTCCTAAAAGGTCTGTCTCAGGCTATGTGTGATGTTTTTGCATAGTTAGGCGTTCAAGAAAAGGCGGATTGGTATTTGATGTAGTTTGGTGTACCTGATTTGGTTCAGGATCCAAAGATGGTTTATCAGAAGCATCAATTGTAGGTTCCTCATCCTCCATTTATGTCATTTGGTGAGATGAAGGTCCAACAAGTTGTTTTCCTGATCTGAGGTGGAAATCGCTCACCTCTACCCCTGTAAGTGGGGTATTGCATAGCTTCGCTAGTATAATCATGTTGAACAAGCTTAGTGTTAGGGTTAGGTGCATGTTGGGTAGGTATTTGTTGCTACTTGGGTGGCTAGGATGCAGGGTTTGATGGAGGCATTAGAGCTTCTTGTTGTTGTGGAGGAGGGAGCATGGGTAGCTAGTAGTTCATATTTTACTGCTGACATTGCTAACCCTTCTGCCACTGATTCTATTGGGTTAGCCATTGTGGATTGTAATTGTAACATTGAAATTTTTGTTATGGCCAAGGATTTGGCTGTTGGTTCCAATTTGGCTGGGCTTGTGGCCATTATGAGGGTTTTGCCACTAGTTTTGGTTTACTTGCCAGAGCTGAGAGTTCCAAGAAATTTTTTTTTGGTTCCCAATAGGAAAGGATGAATTAAAGCTAAGGGGGTCTTGTGGCATACCTTGTCTCTGCTACCATGGCCTCCTTTGTGCTATATAAAAGAGTTGCCCATCATCTCCTTCAATGGGTTGAAAATCATGCCTCTCAACTTTATCCTGCTAGATACTGGCCACTCTTTTGCATTTACAATTTAATTTTCTTTTCCTGTAGCTTGGACAATATTTAGTGAGCATAGCCTCAACTTCCTCCTGCTTTTTCTTAAGGTGGAGAGTATTCAACTGTGTTGTCAAATGACTAATTATATCCTCTGTCATGTTGGATAACATATTGCTTAGCTCTACTTTTGAAACCTCGGTAGATGATTTACCAAGAATTTTTGTTTTATCTCCTCTTGGCCTTTTTGTGAAGGTCTTGGAATAATTCCTATAGGCCTTTCAAATGTCTAAAAATGGTAGCTAATAAATATATCCCTATACAATGAGGTTCAAGGCATCCATATAGTCTTCATTAACTACTCTTAAAAATACTAACTTGAGAGACTCTTCTGACAACTTGTTTTGGGGGTTTTTCTTTAAACAAAACTAAAATATTTCAACATAATCCTCTAAAGGCTCATCATCTTTTTGTGTCATTCAGAATATATCATCCTTCCTCCTGTTAGGTCCTCTATAGTAGTCATGATACTTCTCCAAAAACAATGTCTTCATGGTGTCCCAATCAAGAACAACATCTTTACCTAATCCCATAAACCATCTCAAAGCTTCATCTTTAAGGGTGGCAAGAAAAAGCTTTAACCTATGTTCATCAGAAGTATAGTCATAACTTTTGCATAAGACATCAAATTCAAAGAGGAATGTATCTAGGTCTTCATTCATTAACCCATAGAAAACTGGCAAGGCCAAATGAGGAATGTTCTTCAACACTGTAGCCCTTAGCTGGTTAGTAATAGGAAACTCAAATGTTGGTTGGGTATCATCATCATATGTTGCATCACCAATGGTGCAGTATGTTCCTTTTGTATGTGCACTAGAGGTTGGTGAAAAGAAAATTTCTTCTTCAGTGGTACCTTTTCCCTAAGTACTAGGGTCACCAATTTCTGTAATAGCTTCCTGGCGTGTGAAGGAAAGGAACCTACCCAAGGGATCTCCCTGCCTCTGCATACATGAAATATGTCTTTAAATTTAGCGGTCCTGCACAATGTTAGTATCTTGGTGTTGAAAAAGATAGTATCTAACAGTCCTAATGCTCAAAAAGAGAAATTAACTATGAAAACTATAAGAACAGGTCTATGAAAATAGCACCATCCCCGAAAATGGTGCCAAAAATGTAGTCTAAGATAATGTATTGTAAACTTGGTAGGATCTACTCAATTCAGAGGGTTAATTGGCTGAACAATCCACTTCACATTGCTTAAGACTACATTAAATTATCAACCAAGGTGTGTAAACTTATGATGACACTACACTATATGTGCCTTCATGGACTCTTGTTCACCTATATTATCCTATGCAAACTCATTTAGACTATTCTACTTTGTTGGAATCTTACAAAATTGCAAAAACAATGAAAGTAGTTACAGAACCTAGTGGCTACAAGTACCTACAACATGAGTTGTTGGTGATTGCTAATAACAAGTATAGAATCAATACAAAACTATTCAAAATAATAGGATAACTAATTCTAATCTTTGGAGAGCTATGGTTCATTAATGACACATTTTTTCATGAATAACTACTGTAATCAACTATAAAATCTATTCTACTTTACTCTGCAATGCATTTATAAAGCAATAAAAATAGAATTAATGAGAATGCATAAATGAACAAGTAAATAGATGAAGTGATAGGTAGTACCTTGAGTGGCCAATTCAGGGAACTATCTCACTTAACTTAGAACCAAATCTAACTCAGATGCTCATGCATCCATGTAACACACAACTCCATTCATTGCATATCACCAGATATTCAAACAAAATCCTTCTTACAGATTGTATTTAATAATTGCATTTCAACAACATGTTTTTAAATTACTCAGAACTAGAAAATGACTAACTACTAACAACTTATAATAACCAACTAACTTTACTATGAACTCATCCCTTGACTTTATACAAAAATGGGGAGAGTCTTATTCAAAATGCCAACTAACTATAATCATTAATCTCACTCCTAAATACAAGGATATGGAATTAAGACTGACCTATTCATTCTAACTAAAAAGGAAGAAGAGACCTATTCAAATAAGAACTCCAGTGAAACAATTTGCATGTGAGACACATAAGCAAATGTTTAGAATTCTAGAACAAGTATCTTTATTTAGCATTTATTCCTTCCATGATGACTCACATTCAGCTCCACAACTTCCTACACTTCAAGGCAGCTTGAACTCAACTGATCCCCTACTTCACTGCTTTGGTTCTTGCTACAAATACTCCATTCTTGGTACCACGTGTTGAGTTGCAAAGAGGTTAATCCACAAAACATACATATGCAACTAACCTTCATAATTAAATCATAGAATTCTATTCATAATCATACATACTCATGTTTAAATCATGCAATACTACGAATATTATCACCATATTTTATATTCACAAACTAGGTTCAAAGTTACAAAGTATGTATAAAAGGATAACATATCATGGAAGTTTTTTTTCTAGGAGGTACTTAGAAAATATATGTAAAGTGTCTAAAAGTGTATGAAAAGCAACATAAAAAGTACTAATGACTAATCCCATCATATGGTTAGAGTATGGCATAGCTATCCCATAATATAGATAACTTGCATGGTGTTCAAGAGGATGAAAATTGTTCTAAGAGTGTTGCAACAAAAAATGCAAGTATGAACAAAGGCCATCAATGATTGAGGCAAGAGAAAGATCCCTTCCAAGTTAAATTTGTGTTTCCTTTTATTTAGGAAAGAGAGTCCATATAAATTCTCTAATATTTGACTATGTTTCCAAGGAGGTTGTGATGCCCCAGGAGGAAAAATCAAAGGCTCCAAAAAATATGGGACAACAACTCCAAGGTGGAAAAGGTTGCAAAGAGTTCCATAAAAAGTCGAGTATGAGCAAGGAAGTGGCAAAGAGTGCACAACCAAGAGATAAGAGGAACACTATTTAAGGTGAGTGAAAATCATCTTCTAAGAGAGGATATAGACCCAAGAAAACATATAGACCAAGAAGTGGTTTGAGAAATCTAAGAAAGAAGACAAGGTATGAGAGGAATAAGACTTCCATTGTGTATTTATTTTACCATATAAAGGGGTATATCATTGTGGAATGTTGGACAAAGAGCCCTTGTATATTTTGTGATTTGAGAAACCATTGTGAAGCTATGTGTTGGAAGAAGAATTACACCAAGAAGAAGCCAAATACCTCGAAGAGGAAGGAGGGTAAGTTGAGTAGGAAAAAAAACTAGGTACTCATTAGAAAAAGAAAGGGTAGTTTTATCCATCATTGAAGGGTGAATAAGAGAAAGGATTTGAAAAAAAATGTAGATGTTGCATACTTATAATGAGTAATGTGAATAAGGGTTGCTTCTTGAGGCCAAGAGGTCACACTTTGACAAAGGTAAGAAAAAAGGAGTTCAAAGTATACCTTCAAAGGTTGTTGTCAATAGTTTTCCTTTTCAATTACCATGATGTATTACTTAGAACAATCTATAAACTAATGGGTATGGTTTAGGTCAAAAAATTGGGAAGAGAAAATCCTAGTTTTGGGTGTTGTTTGTCTTGTGGTGTAAGACAATATAAAACCTTCATAGGTTGAAGGGATCCTCAACCCTTCTCTTTTGAATATATGAAGCTTTTAGGGGCCAAAATTACTTTATTTTGGGAGGTACGATAAAAAAACTTAGTTCACTTATTTGGATTGAGTAAGTCCTAAAGATAAGCCAAATTTTAATATGTAGTAGTGTTGTGAGTTTTCAATTTTGTCTCAAACACCTTGGGGACCATTCCTCTTCTACTTTAGGAAAAATGAGGAAATGAGGAACAAATTTAGTGTGAGAGAAATATTATGGCAAAAAGTTGAACCATTGACACTTATTGTGGGCCTCATAAATTGCAACTTTGTTGCAAGCCCGAAACATACCTAAAATGATGCCAAAACCTAAAAGTGTGCATATTTAGATCCCTCTGTAAAAGTGATCTAAAAAATGAAACCTCATTTTGAGTCTAAATGCAAAGTTATGACATTTGAAAGTTAGGGATTTCAACAGCTACATGACAATCATAGGTCATGTTTTTGGTTACAAAATATTTTTTACACTTGCTACAAGTCTAATGAGGTGTGATATAAAAATACTTCTATGTGATGTGGTTGTCTTATAGAGAATGATTGGTCCCATTTCTAGGCTTTGTGGATTAACATAATCATTTTTCTTACGTCATAATTGATTGAAATGCAAACAAACATTTCAATCGTTGTTTGAATGTTTTAATTTTTTTACAAAATGTGTCTCAATCTTGCTCCTAATATTAACTACATAAACAATGTAGTTTTTAGACTATGACACCAAAACTCAAATTTTGGGCTATAGAGTTGGTTTTTGGCTAAAATAATTTTTTTGAGTTATTCAACATCACTTCTAGGGATGTTTTTTGTGTAGATCTTTTTGAGCTCTATAATTTTTAAAAATGAGGCCCAATGACCTCCTGAATCAAAATTTATGGCCTCCAAAATTTGTGCCTCATACTTCAAAAATGGAAAAAACATCTGCAGTTGTATGAGGGAGTTACACTTATGTAATGACCCTTGCCAAATGTGGTCTTATTTTTTTTATTTGAGCACTTAGGAATTTTGTCAAACACTTGTCTTGTAAACTACTGTTAGTTGGTTTTGATGTTGTCTTGTTTGTTTTTCTTTTTGATTGATGATATGATGCATGAAAGGACACTTAACTAATTATGCCAAGCAACTGTAAATGAAATCTAGATGCAATGCAAGGTATTTTAATGATTTTACAAGACTTAAGAATGACTGAAAAATGAAATGCAATGTACAGTTACAACAAGAGACATTTTTTCAAACACTTCATGTGCAAACTCCCAAACACCATATAATATTTGCAAATGAAAAACTCCAACTGATTACAACTTTTTATCAATGACACCTACAACAGATCCCCTTCAAGAAATGAAAATTTACAATGTAATAGAAATGATGGTAGCGATATAATGTAATTACAAGGTTGTGATCACAACAATGACAATAATGCAATTACAATGCTATTCTATTAAAAATAGGAACTTGATTCACAACAATGACAATGTGATGAAAACAAAATCGATTTTCTCCAAAGATGTCTCTTCTTTCCACTAGACAACCACACCAATGATGCTTTGTGTAATGCGATTCATCCTAGCATAAGAAAACTGTAAATATGTGTCTCGCTCTTCAAATCAAGTTGAACCTGATATGTGATGGTTGTGCCCAAATGCTAATAAAATCTCATAAAATTGTCTCCAAAAAATCATGCCAAATGATGCTAGAGGAACCACAATTTCTCTATGATTAAAATTTATTTTCTTTTGTCACTAGAAAATAATCTCCAAGCAGCAAAATCAAATTCTTCAATGGTTGAAAACACTCTTCAAAATTATGCAAATGATTTATTCAAAATCAAACTTCTCAATTCACCCAAAATTTGGTCATAGACCATTAAATTTTTCCCAATTTGGAAGACTGAAATATCTCCCACTCAACTCCAGCTAGGGTTGATGTTGCACAACCAAACCTGGTATCCTAGAGTCTTCAAACCCTCGAACAATGCAAGCAATCAAGCTCTTCACCACACCGGTATGAAAATAGAATAACTCAAGACATGATGAAATGGCTTGCATTGAACTCCTTATAAAGAGTTCACAATCACCTCCAAGAAGCTTCTAGAAAATAATATTATTTTATTCCCAAGTGACTTTATGATATAATATTTTATTTTAGTCACTTTATTAAATTAATTAAATATAAATCTATCTTATGATATTATTTTATTGAGATAACTTTACAAATAATTAATTTAATATTTATTCTCTTATTTCTCCTTTTATCCTTCAGGAATAAATAATGGCTAAAACGATCTCTAGGTGGCTATTGAGAAGGGGACATTACAGTACTCCCTTCCCAAAATTGCTTGTCCCCAAGCAATTGCAAACTGGGATGCTGTAGAATCTGCTCTCCTTCCCACATGGCATCCTCTGCTAGCAAATCTCTCCATCTCACTAGATACTCCTTAACCACCCTGTTCCTCAATCTCTTCTTCTGGGTATCAACTATCTCCTCTGGAATTAAGACCAAATATCCCTCCTCATCTAATGGTGGCAGCTCCAATGAAGAAGTAAACCGTTGTCCAAGTGCCTTCTTGAGGCACGAAACATGAAATACGTTATGAATCTTTCTACTCTCTGACAACTCCAACTCATATGCTACCTCTCCAACATGCCTAATAATCCTGTGTGGTCCATAAAACCTAGGCTTGAGCTTCTCTGCATTTCTCTTCTTCAAAGAAGAGTGTTTATAGGGTTGCAAACAAAGGTAGACCAAGTCACCAACCTAAAAACTATTCTCAACCCTATGTCTATTAGCATAAGTGTTCTGCTGATTATCAGATTATCCTTGAGTGCTCTCAAGATGTCCTAGCTCTCTTGAATCCAGTCCTTAGCCTTAGGATCTCTGCTCTCACCAAAATCCAATTCCATGAATGATGGTTCATCGTATCCATATAGTGCCCGAAAAGGAGACATCCCAATAGACATATGATAAGTGGTATTATAACAATACTCTCCCAAGTGCAACCACTTAATCCATGCCCTCTACTATCCAAAGATGTAGTTGCGCAAGTACCTGTCAATCCACTTATACACAATCTTTGTTTGTCCATTTTTCTGAGGGTGGTAACTTGTGCTCGGTGTCAACTCAATACCTGCCAACCTGAATAGCTCCTACTAGAAGGTGCTCAAGAACCTATTGTCCCTGTCACTGACTGTATACCTCGGTATCACATGCAACCTGAAAATAACTCTAAAGAACAACTCAGCTACTTGTGGTGCCCTATACTCTATAGGAATAGCAAAGAAGTGAGCATAACTCGTCAACCAATCCACCACCACATAAATGCAATATCTCCCATGTACCTTGGATAGACTTGTGATGAAGTCCATGGAAATGATCTCCCACTTTTTCTCTAGAATGGACAATGGTTGCAATAGACCAGCAAGATGTGAATGCTTTGACTTATTCTGCTAACAAATCACACACTCCCTGACGTGTCTCAAAACATCCTCCTTGAGGCCCTTCTAAGAGAGCCTCTCTTTGACCTGTTTGTATGCCTTAAACTAGCCTTGATGGCCTGCTAAAGGAGTTTCATGTGAAGCCTACAGTATCTTCTCCTTCAATTTAGACTTTGGCACCAAGTAGATTTTGTCCTTGTAGAAGAGCACATCATCCACAACCCAGTACCTATCATCCTGAACTTTCCCATCCATCACCTCACATGCAAATTTATTCTTGGAGTACTTAACTAACAAGAGAGACTTCCAATTAGATGAAATCTCTGATAGTGAACAAGCAATAGGCTTCCTGGAAAGGGCATCAGAAAAAACATTCTTCTTCCCTTTCACATACTCTATATCAAAATCATAGGTATGTATCTTACTGACCCATTTTTTTGCCTCTTGTTCAAATATTTATGCTCCAAGAAATACCTAAGATTATTGTCGTTGATCCTCACCATAAAATTTCCTCCAACCAAGTACTGCATGAACTTTGCCAATGCATGCATTATGGTGAGCATCTCCTTATCATGTATGGAGTAAAGTCTCTCAGGTCCTCTCAACTTGCGGCTCTCAAAATAAATGAGGTTCCTATTCTGCATCAAAACCACTCCTATACCTTCACCCAAAGCATCACACTCAAGAACAAATGGTTGGGTGAAGTTTGGAAGTGCTAACACTGGGCAACTAATCATAACCTCCTTAGCTTGTCAAAAGATTGTTGTGCCTCATTTGACCAACTAAATGCACCTTTCTTGGTAAGGTCTATCAAAGGTGCTCCCAACTATGAAAACCCTCTCACAAAGCACTTTTAATAGTTGCACAACCCAAAGAATCCTCACAACTTTGTGAGTGTTTTGGGTGTTGGCCAATCGAGTATTTCCTATATCTTTTCCTGATGAACCTGTACTCCCTATGCACTAATCACATGTCCCAAGTATAAAATCCCCCTAAGGCCATACTCACACTTCGAGGCCTTAGCATATAGTGACTACTCCTCCATGATAGTCAAGATCTCATCTAGTTGTCTCAAGTGATCCTCCCAAGTCTTGTTATATATGAACAAGTCATGAAAGAATACCAAGAGGAACTTACACAACTACTTATTGAAGATGTGGTTCATGCATGACTAAAATGTAGCAGGTGTGTTCATCAACCCAAACGACATAACCAAGAACTCGTAATGCCCATAGTGACATCAAAATGTTGTTTTGTGTATATCCTACTCTTTGACTCTGATCTGATGGTACCCCAAGCGAAGATCTATCTTGGAAAATTATATTACACCATGTAGCTCATCCAATAGCTCATCAATCTTGGGTATCAGGTACCTATTCTTAATAGTTTTCTTGTTGAGAGCTCTATAGTTGCATGCACATCTGCATTGGTATATGCCCCATCTCAATAAATTCCTTGATTGCTTTCTCAATTTCACTTGATGATGATAGGGGGTGGTGATGATTGGTTTGGCCCCCTCCTCCAACTCAATGGTATGCTCAAATCCTCTATCTAGTGGCTGACCTGGTGGAATCTCTCCAACCACCTTGTCATGCTTCCCCAATAGATCCTGAATGTCAATGTGATATGGCTGATTCAAATTAGGAGTCTCCTTAGTGGTGATCAAACACTTTGTTGCCCATGCTACATCACCATGGGAAAAGATGTTCTCCATCCGTTTAGATTACACTATCTTTGGTGCCCCAAACCCATACCCCTAAGCACCACTCTTTTTCCATCTGCTGCCCTGAACTTAAGCTCCATGTTTTGAAAGTTTTGTGAATACTTCCCTAATGAATGTAGCCACTAAATACCAAGGATGGCATTAGTGTCACCCAAATCCACCACATAGAAGTCATTTGTTACTATGAATTTCCTAATTTGATAGGCAACTGTAGAACCCTTTGTGTGCATGACATATTATATTCATCTGCCACCATAATATTAAAACCCTCAAAGTCCTCTACCGATAGTGCCTACTTCGCCACTAGGGTTGCATCAATGAAGTTGTGGGTGGACCCACTATCAATCAACACTATGATGCGATAACCCTGCAAAACTCCTCTGACCCTGAAGGAGTTGAATCTAGGTGTGCCAGATAAAGTAGCAATGGCGTTACTCTTTCCCTTCTCTTGGGGCTGCTCCTCATCTGAGTTGTTGTCATCACTGTCCTATGACTACTCATCATCACTACTCTCACTCTTTGATATGACCTCAATGGAATGAACCATGCCTTTACCTAGGCAATAGTTTCTTGGCTTCCAATGTTCGCTACAATAGTAACATATCTATTTTCTCCTGCATTCTCTATGGTCCTCTTCTTCTTGATCACTCCTCTTGTTTCCCTTCTTCTAGATAGGATTCTTTCCCTTGTTCTTTTGAGGAACGAAGGGTTTAGTAGGGGGTTTACTGTTGTGTGTGGAGTGCTCCATATCTCTTGCTCAAGTGATTGCATCATGTAGAGTGTTAGACTTGAAAGCCTTAATCCAACCATGAAGTGGATTAGATAGACCCTCAATGAAAAGCATGACCAATCTCTGCTCTGATATATCAGTCAACATGATTGCCAACCGCTGAAACTCTGAAATATATGCATCCACTGATCCACTTTGCTTGAGTTGTGCTAACTCTTGAAAATAAAGTTCAAGATCTTTCTGATCAAACCTATCCATTAGCTTTTGTGTGAACTCCAAATAGGAAGTGATATTGGCATGTCCCAATATGACAAGCCCATGATACCACCACTCATGTGCTTCACCCTCCAAGTGTAATGTAGGATACTTAATTGCCTTTGTCTCTAGCATGGGGTTAAGCTAGAAATAAGTATCCAACTTTTGCACCCAAGCTCTGACTGTACATTTATTGGACCCATTAAAGGAAGGGATAGAAAGTTTCCCAACCTTGCATTGTAGATCCTAATGCTGTTGACCTCTATTGTTGTTCCTGGGTCTATTTTTGTATTTGATGATACAAAAGTCTTGTAATTAACATGGCAGCATGGAATTCATCTCTCAAAGATTGATATTCTCTCAAATAGTCTGTGAATCCTTCACCTTGTGCTTGCTGCTCTTGATTATCAGTGGCTTGTCCACCCAAGAATTGAGGCATGAGAGGCCTCATATTCACCCTACTAGTTGTCCTAGCATTACTCTAAGCTATGTTACTCACTTTTGCATTGTTATCATGACCCCTGTTATGCCCATTATGTCCATTGGTCCCATTATTTCCATTATTGTTTCTATCACCCACAAGTTGGTTCAAAAGCTAAGCTATTTGTTGTTTACCTCTAGCTAGGTCATTAAGCATCTGTTGAGTACTACCCTCTGGTATGTCATGTCTATCACCCATGATCTCCTCCTCGGATGATGAATCTATATCAAATGGACCCAAACCTCTTGTTTGTCTTCTATATATGTTATGCTCTTGATCTTTTGGATTCATAACATCCCACTAACCTCACAGGCTAAAGACCCTTGCCAAATGTGGTCTTAATTTTTTGATTTGAACACTTAGGAATTTTGTCAAACACTTGTCTTGTAAACTATGTTAGCTGGTTTTGATGTTGTCTTGTTTGTTTTTCTTTTTGATTGATGATATGATGCATGAAAGGACACTTAACTAATTATGCCAGGCAACTGTAAATGAAATCTAGATGCAATGCAAGGTATTTTAATGATTTTACAAGACTTAAGAATGACTGAAAATGAAATGCAATGTACAGTTACAACAAGAGACATTTTGTCAAACACCTCATGTGCAAACTCCCAAACACCATATAATATTTGCAAATGAAAGACTCCAACTGATTAAAACTTTTTATCAATGATACCTACAGTAGATTGCCTTCAAGAAATGATGATTTACAATGCAATAGAAATGAGCAGCTCTTCAATGTCTAATGCACAAAAATGATGGCAGCAATATAATGTAATTATAAGGCTGTGATCACATCAATGAAAATAATACAATTACAATGATATTCTATTCAAAAATAAGAACCTGATTCACAACAATGACAATATGATGAAAACACAATCGATTTTCTCCAAAGACGTATCTTGCCACTAGACAGTCATGCCAATGATGCTTTGTGTAATGCAATTCATCCCAGCATAAGAAAATTGTAAATATGTGCCTCAATCTTCAAATCGAGTTGAACCTAATATGTGATGGTTGCACCCAAATGCCAATAAAAATATCACAAAATCAACTCCAAGAAATCGTGTCAAATGATGCTAGAAGAACCCTGATTTATCTATAATTAAAATCAATTTTCTTCTGTGACTAGAAAATAATCTCCAAGCAAAAAAATAAAATTCTTCAATGGCTGCAAACACTCTTCAAAATTATGCAAATGATTTCTTCAAAATCGAACTTCTCAATTCACCCAAAATTTGGTCATAGACCATTAAATTTTTCCCAATTTGGAAGAGTGAAATATCTCCCACTCAACCCCAACTAGGGTTGATGTTTCCCAACCAAACCTGGTATCGTAGAGTCTTCAAACCCTTAGACAATGCAAGCAATCAAGCTCTTCACCATACCAGTATGAAAATAGAATAACTCAAGGCATGATGAAATGGCTTGTGTTGAGCTCCTTATAAAGTGTAGACATGGAAAATGTACTGATTTAAATTGCACATTTGATCCTGACTACTAACACCATTTCATCCTAAATCATCCCTCGGTCTAACCATTTAATCGAATACCCTTATTTGATTAAATTCATCAATCTTCCTCTCTTAATTAAATAAATCATTTATCTGATTAAGTCATTCTTTCTTGTTAATTAAATCAATCAATATAATCTGATTATCCCTATTTAATTAAATAATTAATTTTATTTGATTAAATCCCTAAAGTCTATCTCATTAAATTAAATAAATTAAAACCTTATTTGATTTAATCTAACTTCAACTCCTTTAATTAAATAAGTAAAAAATCCTTATTTAATTAATCATTTTATCTTATTCTTCTCATATTTGATTTAAATCAACCCATAAATCTAAGTCAAATTTGTCACATCATCTAATCCTTCATTAAATTAATTAACCTTTGATTAATTTAATCCTAATTCATGTCCCATCCTCTAGCTTTTGCCACTTGCACATAAAAATAGATTTAATTCATTTATTAAATCCCTATTTTCTCTCAACATGGCATAATAGAGAATATTCCTTCAAATTTGAATTCAAATCCAAGTGGACTTTGTCCTTCCAACAAGGAATTTATTTCATCTTACATGTCTTTTTCCATTGAGCCAAGTGGCCATTACTCCATTTAACTCTCCCTCCACCTTGTCATTTCACCATTTTCAAGTTTCAAATATTGCATTCATGGGCACATTCATCAAAATGTGCACATCCTTCATCCATCCATCTCTTGACAAGTGGCACCTTGCCATTGGTTGCATGTTAGTCCCACATTGCTTCATTTTGGGCATTTCTCCAACTTGTCATTCTATAAATAAGAGGCTTCTTTCCTCATTTTAGCATCCACAATTTGAGCAAGCTTACTATACTCAAATTCATCTTCAAGCATTAGCATTTTCATCCATTTTATCAAGTTTATAGCAAGGTTATGAAGATTTTTCATCATGGAGCTCAAGTGAATCTTCATCACCCATCAATCTTGCATCATAGGAGTTGGGAAAGGGCCAAATTCACATCAAATTGGCACCAATTCCCCCATGGGATCAAGAGTTTTCTTTGCATTTGAATAAGATTTGATAGCTTTTGTTTATGCTTGTTTATGTTCTTCATCTCATTTCTTGTTCTTTGCAATTTAAATGGATTCCATGGGGAATCTTGATTCTTGCTTGCATATGATCTAATTATGTGTTTGTTTGTTGTGTTTTGCAGGTACTAGGATCTTGGTTCTACATTTTGGTGCTAGAAGGAGGGTAGAAATTGCAAATCTAACACGTTTTTTTTTTAATTTTAGTGTTTTTCGATAGTTCTATTCATTAATCCCCATTATAGCGCATCTGTGTTATCTTCTAGCACATTTGTGCTCTGTTACAGCACATCTGCAATATCTTTTGGAGCATCTGTACTCTGTTATAATGCATACGCAACATCTTTCAGCGCATTTGAGCATTCTTTTGGCGCATCTGAGCACTGTTTTAGTGCATAGATCTCTATTTTAGCGCTTTTATAGTCAATTTTAAAATGATGATATCTTGGTCATTATACAGAGGTCTTTTTTTGAAATGGGGTAGAATTTTATAAGATATCCAATGGTATAGGTTTTTCTTAACTTTTATAGAGTTAAACTTTTCAATTTTACATCTAAAGTCAAATCACATTATAACTTGGTCTAAGTTTTAGGGTTTTTATGCTTAATGATTCATCTAACCCTTATATCTTCTTGTTTCTTGATCTAATCTAACATTTTGAGCACTTTTGCAGGTTAGGAAATAAAAAATAGGAGTAAACAAAAGAAAATCTTCTTATGACATCATTTCTCTATTGTATCAAGTGTCTTTAGACACTCTTGGAAGCAATTATAATTCCAAGTTTAAGGATTTTATCTCTTCAAGATTTTAGGACTCAATAGATTTCAATTTGGGCTCTAAAAAGAACAAGACAAAAGGATTAAAAAGAACCTTAGGCAAATTTACTAGATTTTGTTTAAGGTTAACAATTGAACAATCAAATCTCACACTTCTCTGGTGCACTAAAAAGAATTCACTTTTGCTTTGTGGATTTAAAATGAGCATGTGTCATTTGTGCTTTGTAATCTTTTTTGCAAAGTAATCTCATCTAAAAAGGTGTATGCACTTCTTTTGTGCTTCACAACAATCTTGAGAATCAAAAGTCTTTTTGGTGACATTAAGTTGCATAAAAAATTGTCTTCACACTTCAATTTGGATTCTAAAATTGACAAATCTTGTGAGTGTGAGTGGAACATATCATGTGTGTTCTCTCCTTGTTTCTCAACAAAGATCGATCGAACTATAGATGTGTTTGCTCGCTTTTGTGTTATCTTAGAGGGCCTACCTTGTGGGAAAAAGTAATCACCCAAGGGAACAACCCAACCAACAACACACTAAATCCAAGCGACTTCCAACCAATATATAAGTATGGGTTCTTATTGAAAGGCAAGAATCATGATGGTCATTCCGGAAAGAAGGGCAGCAATGTTCTCTCGTCGAATGGATGATCCCACGTGAACGAAAAGTCTGAATTAAAACCCTTGTTTAGAAAAGGCAAAAATCCTTGATCTATTTATTGGTGCAAGAACGTCCATTCTGAAGCCGCCCCACACTTTTACGGTTTTTAGTAGAAATGGAAAGTATGCCATGGGAGTTTCATGGGTGTTGATGCTTGGTTTCCCCCTATAAGTGAGTTTCATGGAGGGGAGCCAGTGGGGTCAAGCATCTAACCATTCTCTAAACATAAGCATAGCTGGACTTGTCCAATTGGGGATTCAACAAATACTATCTTTCATATCCATAGGGTTGTGCATGTTCTTGAAATTAAAAAAAAACACTTTGCTTGATCATAAACATTGGGAAAACAAACATTCAACATGAACATCAAATTTCAAACCCTTTAGAGGATCAAATACCTTTGACTAAATCCAAGTGCTATTGCTTGCCCTTTGGATTCTATCCTTAGAGGCATCTAAGTACTTGGGTTTATATCTCAATTTTCTCTCACTAAAGTCAACATTGGGGAACTATCACCTTGATTCTCTTGATTTCCACATAATGGACCTTGTGGGATGAAAAGAAATTGAGACATAGACATTCAGTTTGAAACTTAATCAAGAGAGTGCTTGTGGTAAAAACAATTCATTAATCAAGATGAAATCAATTGAACCCCACACATGTGCTTTTTTTTATCTTTTGTCTTATGGTCTTTTGAGCAAAAATTGATATTTTGGTTTGAAGTACTCTTAGGGAAAAGCATGTTCTTCAAAACCTTGGCCTTGTAAACAAAGTTCTTCTTAGGTTCATTTAGGATCAAAAAAACAAATCATTTCATCCATCTCAAACATCAGTCAAATCCTATCTCACAAACAACTTTTGAACCATTGGAAAAATCATTCATACTAGACTTTTGGAAAAATCCTCTTGAAATCAAAACAAAATCATCTTGTTTGACTAGGTGTGTGTAGATGAATCCTTCTTCATACACTTAGTTAAATTATCACCTTATGGACAAATTCCAAGAAAATATCTAACCTCTTGGAGTTTATGAGTTCATTATCAAATCCAAATCCAAAAATCCAAATCAAAATCAAATCCAAATCAAGTCAAAATCAAAATCCAAATCAAATCCCAAATCAAAAATCCAAAAGTCCTAAAGTCTAGTATCCCTCCAAGTTTCCTAAAAGTTCAACACCCATATCATTCACCTTTTTCATCCTCCATCTCATCATTAGTCCTAAACACCTTAGAGGTCACTTTTGCAACAAGGTCAAAACACAAGAAGAATATGGAATATAAACTAGATCCATACATCATGAGTAATCCAAGTCAACCAAACTATCAAAGCCTTACAATGCCACTTAGTTAACAAAACTCACTTTTATACAGTCCATACATGGGATCATTATCTCCTACAAACCTCGATGGTACAACAAATGTGAGTATGCCCAATCTAAAGTTTGGAACACCTTTTCCTATGGTAGATTTAAATCAAAGTCCAAACCTACAAATCTATCAACTGAACAATCAATGCATGAGTCTTCAAATGAAAACATTATCCCACCAAATCCATACATGCCAAATGTGAATATACCAAGTACAAGTTTACCAAACATGAATATATCCAAACCAAACTTGGAAAGCTTTGGGATAAATATGTTTGCGAATAATACAAATGTTGTTCAAAGTCCAAACAAGATGTTAACGACTCCATGTATTAATCCCAATCAAGGTAACACCATGCAAAATCAAGGCAATGTGATTCCCAAACACAACAATGTTCAATTTTAACCTATAATGCCAAATCCAAGCATCATCCCAAATCAGAACATTGTCCAAAATTAGATTGTCCATGATCCCATGCAAACACCACAAGTGTACATTCCAAATCTGCTCGAACAAAAGCCAAATCAACTATATCAAGGGTTTCAAGATCAAATTGCTTCACTTGCAAAACTAATTGAATCATTGAGACAAGAGACTTTTTCACTCCAAAATCAATACACTCTACCACTGGTTGAACCATGTCATCAAAGCATTGAGTTGTGTCCACAACTGCATCAAGAACAATATCTTCAATATCAAGAAGTCGGATATCAAGATCAACATCAACAACAAACCCAATCACCATGTCTCAAGGATCAATCACCACATCTCCAAAATCAATCACCACAAGGTCAAATTAAAGTACAAGTCTCACAGGGTAACAAATGAAAATACACACCACTTGGAAAACCAATTGAATCGGTCATGCAACAATTGGTGCAGGAAAAACTCATCACAATTCCCACCTATGAAAACTATCAAGAACCCTTAGTGAAACCACCAGGGTATAACAAGGAGCACCATTGTGATTTTCACAAAACAAAGGGACACACAACATCAAGTTGTATTCGACTCAAAAATATCATCCAAGACCTCATTGATCAAAAGATAATCACTATTGGGGACAATGATGGACATCCTAAGGTGTGCAAGAAAGCTGAGTCCAATTCTTTTTGGGCCAAAAAGTGGAAGTGTTTTTCCGATTTTCACATTTGACACATTTGACCTTAAAATTTGAAGCACTTAGAGATGAAATTTTTAAAAAAGTCACTAATCATAAAATGTAGTGCTCGGAGTCTAGTTTCCAAATATGTAATTTATTTCAATACCCAGATTGTATAAATTGAGTTTTAATAGGAATTTCTAAAAACCACTATTTAAAAGTCATTTTTTTTTACCATACCCATGCACGTACTCACATCCATATTTTGACTTTAAATTTTCACCAAGGTCTAGCAATGGTCCTTTCCAAGACATGTTGACACCCTTTGACCTCATGGTTATAGATATTGAAGGGATCCTTAGCTCAACATTTGACCTAAGTCCACCCAAAGATCAAGAGGATATTGAGCCACTTCCCATGAATAATGATGATGTCCAAGAACCCTTTGTAAGCAATTCATCCTCAAAAACTAACCCATGTCAAGAACTTGATCCAAAGCATGTCGAAAGAAATTCCAAAATCATTCAAGATTAAGAATTTGTATCTCCAAGCTACTACAATGATCTAATGGACACTCTCCTATCTATACGAGATGTCACAAATGATGATCACATCCGCATAACACATACTCCTCCATCTACCCATGAGATGATTTCTTTGGATGGACACGTAGATGATCTTCATTCAGAACAAGATTCCTTTAATCCTGACATTATTACACAAAAGAGCAGGTTATTGATTCCTACAGTCAAACTAAGTTGTCAACATCAGGATCAAATATATCCCAAATTCAGATTGAAGACATCATGTATGAAGATATCCAGTATTATCCACTCAAGGAAATAGGTTAGATAGAACAAAGATATTCCAGAAATGCATGGCAAATGGAGCCACCATCCATATAGTGGTCACTTATCAAAGGACGCTTACTGGACAAGACATCTCAAAACAAGAAGAATCAAGGAACAAAGGTGCTACTACCACCATACTGGGGGAAACTATGTCTCAAGAAAACCTCAACATAGGGAGCACAAAGGCCTAATTTTTCTTTGTACATCTTCACGATACTTTTCTTTATTTTCCCCATAGTTTCTTTGACTAATGGATTTGGATAGGGATAATCTTTCTTTGTATTTTTTGGTATCCATGTGTATTTGATTTGTCCATTATGATTCACTACTTCTTTTGCTTTGATAATGTTCTTTGTTCTTTGATTCAAATCATTCTTTGGATGTTGGTCCCAATTTGTGGATAAAGTGAAGGGGTATAAAGATTCTACGACGCGGTTGGTTGTAGTATTGGCATTAGTTTCACTCATATATCTCGTGGTTGCACTCATTGCGAAGGTAAGCATCTTCAAGACGTAGAGTTACCTCCAAAGACACAAAGTGCACTGTGAATCTCAAAAGTTGTATCCAAGTGCATTGTATTTGAAAGTAGCTTCTTCAAGGATACCATGGCACATTATGATGTATATCTACAATCAACACACCACCAGTGGTTCCAACAATATGAGCATAAAATCTTTAAAAAATAATAAAAATAATAAAATATGAGAATCAAATTTAAAAAAAAAAAAAAAAATCAGAAAAAGGATTGAAAACAGTAAAGAAAAAAATTGTCCTCTAGTGAAAACCGCATGGGTGGCGCTTTGGACAAGTACCATGATGAAAACCTAGCAAACATACATCATGTGTAGAATTGAGCATCTGCGTGCACTAATTCAGGTGAAAGCATCTCGACCCATCCATAATAAATCCAACATTCCATCCATCTCATCAGGTGGATAATAAATCCATTTATCCATGAACCATTTATCCAATCCATTTTCATCCATCTACCATCCATCTTCCTACATTATCTTGATCTTGGTAAAATTTTGGTGCACACTTTACACTTGCTTGTGGTAAAAATCTTGACATGGGTCATTTTCATTGATCCTATCCTACCCAACATTATCTGAGCCATGAAGCACTATCCAAATGAGCTTTCTTGGTCCAAACACCTTATATTATCATAAGATAATCCATATCCATCCATCCATACACCTATTTAAGAATCCACCCATGACATTCCATACATTGCTAGACACTGGGGCAGATATTTACATCTTGCTTCGGGAATAAATCTTGATCTATATCCTCCAACTTATGTAGTGATCCAAACATTGACAAACGTGAACTCAAATTGGTTAAAACACTTGTGAGCCAAAATCCAATTCACTAGCCCATGGCATATTTTGACAAGAGGACATTCCTTATCAAGCTTAACCTTTCATCGAACATCAATCCAAACAATCAATATCAGTCACATCTAACGCGTGCTTCAACGTCACATCAAATCATTCAAAAACAACTTTTGTTCGAATCCATGCTTCAATCCTGATCAATCAAATCCAATCAATCCATCATCATCTCGGGAAATCTTTCCTAGTCCTTGTGTTGCTTAACACTATCCTTGCATTGTTGTGTATCCTCAAAAATGTTATCATCATCAATCAATCGATTTGATCAATCAACCATAGCTTGGTTTTCAACAAAATCCCAAAATAGAGCACTGATATCGTCACACATATCCATATCCAAAATGTCAAAATTGTACACAAAATCAAAAAAAAATCATAAAATATCTAAAAACAAAAACACAAAAACATTTGAAAATCAAAAATCAAAACATTTGAAAAATCTCAAAAATACCAAAAACCCCAAAACATTTCAAAACATCAAAACATCCAACATTTGAAAAATTCATTCATTCCCATCTCACTCACCCCACACAAACATCACTAGTATTAAACCAATTGTCATCCCCAACCTTTGGGTAGAAACAACAATCGGAAACAAGTCTAGCAGGTCACAAGTGAAAACTTAAGCATCAAAGTCTCAAGTCTAGGTCAGTAAGTAAATAGGTTGGTCAACTCTTGATATCAATAGCTCATCATCCAATCAGTCCCAAATCAATCATCTGATATCATCATGTCCTAGATGCATCCTTCCTTACAATGGACATCAACATCAGGCATCACCGTAGTTTAGTTTTGGCTAGCGGTATTGAAGAACATTAGCTTGTTTGTTTACTTTATCTTTATCTATTGATTTATCTTATTGCGCTCATTCCAAGGACCTCTAGATGATGTCTAATAAAAAGATTTAGAGAGAAAGGAATGGGGCATTGATCATTATCTTTTGTTTGCTGTGCTTTTGGACGTTCTTGTAATATAACTTGGAGAATACTTGCTTTGTTAGGTGCATCCTAGCAAAGTTTCTATATGTCAAGTGTGAACAAGAATACTCCTATCTATTTTTCGAGTCAAAGTCCATCGCACTAGGTACAACGCCATCCTGGTTCTTTATACCTTGATGCATCGTACCTATGTGTGTTATCAAACATAAGGTAATTGGCCCTTTGAAAATACCAACTCCTCGGCAAGTAATCGTCATCATCATTGTCATCATCTCATGTCTTGTTGGAATCCCTTATTTTCTTCTATCTCTTACTTTTCACACTAACATGGTACTATGACAGTTAATCAAAATTCATCATCATCAATGTATCCATCCTGCATCCACAAACCGTCAACACATTACACATTGCATATTGCATATCATATAGTAAGTATTAAATCATATCATAACATTGCACTTCCATCATTGCATAATATAGATTAGTTATTCTAAAGTATCATCTGCATCCATCATATCATAAAACATCCCATAGCATTATAAGAATTTGCATTCATTCTATCATAACATTGCATAAATCATCCCATAACACATATAAGCATCTACACATCATAAATTAAAAGCATCCATTTGCATCTCATAACCATCATATTCCATATATATCATTTCATCACATCATCATCATATCACATCATCATAAAAATGCATAAGAAAATATATTGAAAAAGAAATGCACATCATAAACATCATTCCATCATTGCATCACATTGCATCACATATAGAAAGTAAAAAAGCATCCATAAATATAATAAAACATTGCATCAAATCATCGTCATCTCATATCATATATATCATCAAAATATACATTGTCATGGTACAAATCAGGATCAAGTGTGGGTAATATATCAAAATAGGCACGAGGCTACCCATGGCCGATGACTGTCTACATCATCAAATCTATCTACATCAAACATTCAAGCTAAACTAATCTTGAACCTCTTTGTTGCGAGATTGACCTTCAAATTGAACCTTTTCACTCGATCTCTTGAGCGGGCAATATACCGGCATAATTCTTCATTCGCTAGGGCAACAGTGGGGCATCTGAAAAAATTAGAGAATTTTTGAATTTTGATCGAGACAGTTTATTCTTTGAACCAACGTAGCAAGTGCATCGCTTCAAAGAGGGGCAAAATGTAGACATGGAAAATGTACTGATTGACATTGCACATCTGATCCCGACTACTAACACCATTTCATCCTAAATTATCCCTCAGTCTAACCATTTAATCAAATACCCTTATTTGATTAAATTCATCAATCTTCCTCTCTTAATTAAATAAATCATTTATTTGATTAAGTCATTCTTTCTTGTTAATTAATTAAATCAATCTGATCTAATTATCCTTATTTAATTAAATAATCAATTTTATTTGATTAAATCCCTAAAGTCCATCTCATTAAATTAAATAAATTAAAACCTTATTTGATTTAATCTAACTTCAGCTCCTTTAATTAAATAAATCAAAAATCCTTATTTAATTAATCCTTTTATCTTATTCTTCTCATATTTGATTTAAATCAACCCATAAATCTAAGTCAAATTTGTCACATCATCTAATCCTTCATTAAATTAATTAACATTTGATTAATTTAATCCTAATTCATGTCCTCCTCTAGCTTTTGCCACTTGCACATGAAAATAGATTTAATTCATTTATTAAATCCCTATTTTCTCTCAACATGGCATAATAGAGAATATTCCTTCAAATTTGAATTCAAATCCAAGTGGCCTTTGTCCTTCCAACAAGGCATTTATTTCATCTTACATGTCCTTTTCCATTGAGCCAAGTGGCCATTACTCCATTTGACTCTCCCTCCACTTGTCATTTCACCATTTTCAAATTTCAAATATTGCATGTATGGGAACATTCATCAAAATGTGCACATCCTTCATCCATCCATCTCTTGACAAGTGGCACCTTGCCATTGGTTGAATGTTAGTCCCACATTGCTTCATTTTGGGCATTTCTCCAACTTGTCATTCTATAAATAAGAGGCTTCTTTCCTCATTTTAGCATCCACAATTTGAGCAAGCTTACTATACTCAAATTCATCTTCAAGCATTAGCATTTTCATCCATTTTATCAAGTTTATAGCTAGGTTATGAAAATTTTTCATCATGGAGCTCAAGTGAATCTTCATCAAGTGGATCAACCTTCATCACTCATCAATCTTGCATCATAGGAGTTGGGAAATGGCAAATTTTCACATCAAATTGGCACCAATTCCCCCATGGGATCAAGAGTTTTCTTTGCATTTGAATAAGATTTGATAGCTTTTGTTTATGTTTGTTTATGTTCTTCATCTCATTTCTTGTTCTTTGTAATTTAAATGGATTCCATGGGGAATCTTGATTCTTGCTTGCATATGATCTAACTATGTGTTTGTTTGTTGTGTTTTGCAGGTACTAGGATCTCGGTTCTACACAAAGAATTCACAATCACCTCCAAGATGCTTCTAGAAAATAATATTATTTTATTCCCAAGTGACTTTATGATATAATATTTTATTTTAGTCACTGTATTAAATTAATTAAATATAAAGCTATCTTATGATATTATTTTATTGAGATAACTTTACAAATAATTAATTTAATATTTATTCCCTTATTTCTCCTTTTATCCTTTGGGAATAAATAAAGGCTAAAATGATCTCCGGGTGGCTATTGAGGAGACATTACAACTTGTTAACCAACTTGTGACACGTATTGCGACATGTCATAAGAAATCTTTGAATGGAGATAATGGAGCTAGAATAAAATACTTGAGTTAGTGAGTGGATTATGTCATGCTTATGACATGTGGAATGGATATGTTATTTTTATCTTGTGAACTCATCTTGAGATTTGAGTGTTGGTTTTCTAACTAGGTATTTGGATGCCCACATTTTTGGGAAATTTTAGCTCATACTTTTGTAATTACCATTTGATGGTTTCTTGTATAACTTCTGCTATTTATTGGGTGCTTGAGATGGAGGTATTTGATTGTTGATTTGTAGGTATTATTATGTTGTTGAAATTTCTCTAGAGTTGTATGATGGGAATACCTTTGTAAGGGAATGTCCCTAAGATTGTATCATGACCTTCTTATTTATAATATAATTGATTCATGTTTTGGAGTGTGAGGTTTTTCTTCTAAAATAATCTTCCCCACTACACTTGTGTTACAGTATACTTGTTTGTATGTGTTTCTCATTTTTGTAATTGTAAAGATAAAATTTACACATTACTCCCCTCTAAGATTAGTTTAGGAAGTGTTTTTGCATACCTTGCTTCCTTTAAAAAATATCACAATTTGTTAAAAACACCTTAAAAATCATCTTTTGATGTTCTTTTTTTATGTTTCATATTCCCACTGAAATGTAAGGCATTAATATCTTAGATTTGTAATTGAAAACCATATAAAAAAGGGAAAAATAGGTCATACTCTTGTTTTTGGTGATCGAGGTGCCATGTTTTGACTGTTGCATAGTTGTTGAAGTAGAATAGTCCCATTAAGAGTGTTGGATAAGCTCCCATAACATGTGTGGGAGTTTGTTGTTGTATTAGCTTGTGTAAGCATTTGTAATTAATTTCTAATGGAAAAATGAGGATTAGTTACTCTAGAGTAGATTTTCTCCAAATAAAATTTGTGTTTTCTATTTTGTGTATTTATGTTGTACACATATGTGTGCACATACACACATGTAATTTACACTTGATATAATTACTAAAATAACTATACTAAATAGATTAATGTAAAATATTATTTTATTGAGATCTTTACACAAATAAATCTTTATTTAAAACAAAAGCTAATATAACTACCTCATTTACAAATAACCATATTTATAATTTTCATCTTCAACATTATATATTTTCATTTATTTTTTACAATTTAAATCTATATTATATTGTATCTAGAATCTAACTTTAAATCTACCATCTCTATGTAAAACTATCAAATATCTATATTTGGCACATAAGATTCATGGACATTGCAAGAACACATCCAATTTTAGAAATTATTTTTTCCTCAAAAGTCTTTTCCTTATCATTATCCAAACACTCCTCTTTGGATTCACATTTTGTTAATTTTTTTCTTTAGCTAAGATCTAAGTTCTTCCCTTTTCAATTTTTTTTATTTAGACTCATCGTATTTATTTACTACCAAAATTCAAAAAGAATAGATTTATTAATGATAGAAAATTGACTTACTTAAACCATTACTTCACAACTTCTATTGCTTATCTAAACTTAATTATTTAATTAAAATGCATATAATCTCCACTTCAATTGATAGTATAAATCAAATCAACTATCTAATAATAAAATAGTGCAAAACTTTTTCAAATTACTTAAATTGTTCTATATGTAGCTTTTAAATTGATTTAATTTTTTGGTATTTTGTTAAAAAAATTATATATAAATATAAAAATATTTATTGATCATTTTTTTTAAAGTTAACTACCAATTTAAATTTGGTGACTTTATATCTACCATTGGAGGAATTTTATCCCTATCCCAAGAAACTTGAACATACACACAAAGGAATTTTATCCCCATCCCAAGGAACTTGAACACACACACACATATATGATTTTTTTAATTGATCAAAGCTTCTTTAATTAAATGCCACCCAATGGACTTCATCTTGCCTACAAAAGATTCAAAAACACAAACAAAAATATGATATTTTTTTTATTAATCAAACTTATTGAGTTCATTGCTTTTGATATTCTACCCTTGAAGAGATTGCATCCCCACCTTAAGATACTTGAATACACAAACATAATAGTTTGTATTAATCAAAACTTCTTAAATTAAAAAATTAATTTACAAGAATTTCATTTCTATTGGAGAAGGATTTCGTGTTTAGATGCATTCACTAGGAGAAAAAAAACATCGTGAAAAAAACCAACTTTTGTCTCTATTTAACGGAACATAAATGAATCATCATCCTCTTCCCTTTTCCTTTTCTCGTTGATCACCACTCATATCTAAATTTGAATGAAGAATCATCCTCTTCCTTTCCTTCCCTCTATACGAAATACAAAACTTCTTTCTATATGAAATATTACAAGATAGGATAAAAAGAACGTAAAAATGGACCCCCTAATTGTAGGGGAAGGCAAGACCCAACTTCCTTATTTAGAAATAGGAAATCCAACCATTTTGATCAACATTTAAACATGGTATATAGATAGGAATTGACCCACAATGAACTTCATCCCCACCTCCAAAAACATTTCATCCTCGTTTCTAACAGACTCAACTACATCACCATAAACACTCAAAACTATTACGACTCAACACTTATCATATGAAACAGCTTGAAAAATTAATAAAATGGACGAACTAAAAGTGAGGTTACATATATGTATTTTTAATTCCAAGATACACGGCCATGTGCTTGAGATGTTCATTGCCGGAACGGACGTCCACATAAACTATAGTAGATAATCATCTCAGCTTAAGATAAAATTTTACAGGGAAGTATACGTCCATTATGTAGAGTTTTGCCATCTAATCAAATTTGAAAAACAATTTGGTGATAGGGGTATGATAGTTTTCCCTCGGACTTTGAATTTAGTCGATAAGGCAATCATTTAGATGAGAACAAAATAGTATAGCTTCAGCATGAAAAGATTATGGACAAATATAAATTTGGAGGCGCTGAGATGCGGATGCACATAAGCTGATTAAATATATTCTCATAAAAATCTGGAAGTTGATAAGTTTCCACAGCAGCTGACGAAGATTGAAGTCGACAACCACAACTTCATCAGGCCAAGGAAGGCAGCCATGGCATCTTTACGTGGATTTGGTATTTACAAAAAATTTCCTTACAACAATGTTCTTCATTCGATGCTTTCTCCTACCCAATTGTATTGAGGTCTTTGTGTGAAAAAATCATTCTGCTGCAGAATAGTGATGTAGCTTCCGTAGTAAACTAAGTAATGATTGTTAAAACTATCATAAATTGCCATTTCATTGCCCTGTTTACTTGCACTTAATATTATTTAGATGCCCACAAGAAGTAATCATTACATGGACCAAATTCTGCTTGCACAAGGGACAGTAACAGAAACCCACTGCAGCTTTGGATTAGTAGGCATTGATGTATATTATTTTTCCCAGTTGACATCTAAGTAGTTTCATTCAATTTCTTACAACAATTCATTTGCTTTGCCATCATTTTAACTGCTGGGGTAAGGATTTGCATGTTTTTTGATGGCCACTTCTTGATCTATTAATGGGTTCCACAAGGTTATAAGTAATCCAATTAACATGCACAGCGGGGCAATTCAAGTGGTGTTTATCGAACACTCAGACTACCAGAACTCTATACGTTTTATATGAAGTAGCTAATTCAGTTTCAACCATAGTAGCCATGGATTAGCCAGAAACGATAAAATTTGTAAAATTTTGATTTGTTCCAGTTGAGGGAAGTATTTTCGTGTGTTTAATAATTTAACCGTAACAACCCCCTTTAGCTTGTCCAATAGAGACACTAGTGGGATACGAATGTTTACAAGTTTTTAGTCACTCTTGGGTTTGTCAATAGGGCCACCGGGTGCACACTCAGGCAAAGAGGCTTGTTCAGGCTTTGTGCGATTTGTATTTAATCCATCTGCACTTGAAGTGGTTGAGTTGTGGTCCAGTGGTAAATTGCCAGGAGTTGACAACTTCTGGGCCAGGTTCGATTCTCAGAGCACCCCTGCTTGTTCGAGTTCTACTTGAGAGCACAAATCAATCATTTTCTTCCAAGAAAAAGGAGTTAAGATAGCAGAATACAAAATCCTTTGGCATCGGAAGCTTTTGTTATGTTTCTTGTATGTCGTTCCCTGCCAACTCAACCATTTACCTTGTTATCAAATAGAAGTCTGAGACTCTGAAATCCTTTCCAGCACTGATTCTTCTATCTTATTGTTATAAATTAACAGTTTGAAATTATTTCCAGCAGTTGACTCTTCTACTTGGTATTATATGCCAAGAAAATACGTCCACCTAGCAAAAAATAAAATCCTTCTGTACCTGAAGCTTTTGCTCTGATTTTTGTAAGTCATAATTGGCCAACTCTACCGTATGCCTCCTCTTAAATTTAGAGGTTGAGATCATTTTCAGCACCTCAGTCTTCTACTTGGTCTTATTTGATGCATGGTCATCTTTTAGGCACATACTTATATATAACACTACTTGTAGCAGAACCCAAGATGTGATCAAACTGCATGTATCAGACTAGAAGGGGGAATCAATATATGGATTAATCTATGTTGAACTGCAATTAAGTGTGACATATGCAAAATGCTAAAATGTCCGAATCTATGTTCTCTGCCTCTAAAGGGATTGAATCTGTATGCATTTATCTTCTATGGGGTTTATCTGAATTGCAATGCACAGAATTATAATTATATTATTGTTGAGTGTTTTTGGATTTGTGAAGAAACCACTCTCAAAGAAAATAATATCATTAGTTCAAATTTTAGGCAAATGTGCATTCTGTTGGTGGCATCTCAACATCCTTTTGGAGGAGTAATGAAAAGTGTAAGTCAAGTTGGTATCTATATTTTCACATTTGTTTGTTTTAAAAAAGATCAAAATGGTCCCCTGCATGAAGCTCTGGGGGATATTCTTCCTTTGCCTAATCACATACCTATCTGGAATCGCAGCATTGTCTACAGTTACACATTAGATATCTGGTAGCTTATAGTAATAAATAACAGACTATACTAATCCCTGTGGTAGCTCAGTAAAATGCACATCTCCTATCGAGCCAATTTATTTAGTGACTTATTGGGCTTAGTTGATGAAAAACGGAATTGCTTCATGTGATGTTTCTTATATGGTTAGAGTGCAGGGTTCTCTACTGGTTTTTTCATTTACAATTGCCCTTGAAAATTTCACATGGATCGATGGAGAATATTTACTGGTATGTCTTGTGTGACCTAAACTTGGGTACAGAGACTTCGACATTGAACACCTTGGAGATGGTTCTTCTTAAAATCTTATATATAACATTGGTTTTAGAGAGTGAAATTGCTTATGGTTAGAATTTCCAAAGACACCATCATGGCTCCTATTCAAAGATCCAGTTAATATATGGTTATATGCTAGGTGTTTATAAAGTAGTGATAAGTCCTTTTGGATTTTGTGGTACATTTTAGTATTTTACAAACTGTCTCATATGTATATCTGCAAAAAATGAACACTAGCTATGCCAGTACATAAATACCTAAGTTACCGATTAGCCACTGAAGCTCGATATCATCTGATCTGCACTGCATTTCAATTCGGACTCCGCAGTACAAATTCAACAGGATTGAAATTTGCTCTGTGGATTCGCCTTGGATTATGAAACCACTATGATCCAGGATACGCCATGAAGAATCCATGACGAATCCACGACGAATCCAAGCATCAAAATGCCCAGGATGTGGAAAAAGTTCGCTTTTTTGCATTTAAATTTTTTTTTTTGACCAACAGTTGACTTCTAAGAATCTATTTGCTCAATAATTTGCCAAAAATAATGAGCAAATAGATTCTTGCAAATAATCTATGAATTGAACCATGAACACATCACATACTATGAGCATTAAAGGATTTCAACGTGCTTGAGGAATCAACTAGGTTATAATATCTTTGGTGTTATTGTAAGAAGCCAGTCACAAATCTGCACTTATAAACTTATGTCTGTTCCATGAATTTATGCATATACAGTCCAAATAACAATTGTTCATAACCCCTTTCAAATTTAAGTAAACTGGTAAATGCTTCTCAGAAGAATTCCAAGATATCAAACATACAAAATACTTGCACCCAGCAATTATTCTCAGGTCTACAGAATAATAATGTTCAATCAGAAAATACACAGAATGCTAATATTCAATCAGAATTTACACAGACCACCAAGTCTTTGAATGAAATATACCAAGCACTGATATGTTGAAGATCTAACAATGGAAACTGATGCCTACCCAGATCTGAATTGAATCTCACGACAAAATTAGCCTTATTACTTAATCGACATAAGTTCACCAGTTATGGAACTAAGCACAGGACTGTAGAGTGAACATTCAGAATACAATAGCACACACAAAGGGAACCCAGATCTAATTGCCCAGACACAGAAACAATATCAGATCAGATGCTACATTTGTTTGATGACCCATATGATTCAGATTGATCAATGCTCAAAAATGGCTGATTGTAAACACTTGACATTTTATGTTTGAACTTTAATTTATAATTTTGTATCATGACATTCGAGTAATCACTAATATTTTAATATTTGACTTAGTGACTATGAAAGTGGTGATGTATTTTTGCTATGTTATTAGACTATTAATATGGTGGTGTATTCTGAACTTAATTACTGCTGCAAATAAGTATATATTTTTTATTTTTATATGTTTTTTGTATGCTGTACCCAAGCCGTACCCAACCCCAAATTTTTTTTTGACCGAATCCCGTACCGGATTGTTACCCATCGAATCCAAAAGCGAATCGGTAACTTAGATAAATATTAACTATTCAAGCTGGTAATATAAGACCTCAGCAGGTGTAGGATGTAGAGAGACAATCAGAAAATCATGTTGGAAGACAAGAGTTCCTTGGCCAAATACAAGAAAAGAACACTAGCTATACCAGTATATGAATATTAACTATTCAAGCTGATAACAAAAACCTCAGCAGGTGTAGGAGGGACGGAGACAGTCAGAAAATCATGTTGGAAGACAAGCGCTCCTTGGCTTCGTTGCCAATACTGCATCAATTAGTTGGGAGACTAACTAATATGTCTTTACTGTCAAACCCTGGACCAAATCATTTACCAACTTAATAAATATTCCATAGCAATATCAACCAACTAAGCTATCACATGGTGATTTTATAGATCTCCAATATCAAGAGAATTACCAAAATCCATTACTCTTAAGTCTTATATTTATAAAATGGTTTACAAATCCCCAGTAACAAGAGGATATACAATTGTCCATAATATTTAATATCAAGGCATATCTGCAAGATACATTATAGACTCACAGTAACATGAGGATATACAACATCCTTAAATATGTTATAATATCAACACATGATGATCTATGAATCCCTAATAACAGGAGGCTTTGTAGATGTTTCGACTGAAGTTCTCCCACAACAATACTTTAATTTGGTATAGTCATCTAATGGTCAATAGAAATACTATAATAGTCAACAACATTGTCATCGCAGTAAAAGCGCTAATGATGACCAAATTTAAGCACAAATTTACAAAGATAACTATAAGTCAACAGACAATACATTCAGTTTCCTAGTCAAATCAGAAGGCTGGCCAGTCAAACGGCAGAGAAATCTATTAACACAGCTAGTTACTGCAGAAATTTGGCTAAAGCATTAGATAACAGCAAAATTTCATGTAAACAAAGCATATTCCTTGGTCAAATGTGTAATGGTCACCCCTGATTTTTTTTTATATGTTTTCCCAGATTGATTTCCAAACAGCTCATACAAGCATATATGCTATGCAAATTGTATAAACACCATACTAAAGAAATTAGCAAAAATCAGACTTCCAACTGCTGCAATAAATAACAGTAATTTATTCTTCAACTGCTGTTACAAACTGCATAAACCAAGAACAAGGCTAGAGATACCTTAGAGGTTATCTACCATAACAAGTATTACATAGGATGTAAATACCTCACAGTGATTTGTATTAGGGACCATAACAGTCCTGCTGTGCATGATCATTTGAGTGATGACAGTCATGTATAGGGTCTGAAACTTCAATCGGCACTCCCTCAAAGTTGCCCAACTATAGCCAAGGTGCTTATGAGGCCCTTCCCAACAACTCCATGTAATGCTAAATAGCCCAGACCTGAAGATTTGGCATTAATCCACAATAAACTTGTAATCTGAATAGTCTTCTTTAACTCAGGTCTGCTGTAGCTGCACAAAGACCTTCAGAGTTTCAACCCAACTCCAAAAATGACCTCCTACTATAACTGTATGACCAGGTCAAAGGGGCGATCTGCTCTATAAATTCATAACCAGCATTAAAATTCCCAAAACACACCTGCAATGGGGGTGCCCAATGTAAATTTTAATGATCAGATTTAATGCACAGAAAATTAATTCAAAATCAGACAATAATACAGCAGATACCCTGGGAAAACCCTCCTCTTGAGGGAGAAAAACCCAGCAACAAAGATCTCTCTTATATATATAAAAATAGTGGCAACAATTCTCTTTACAATGAGGCCAATCACAAGGCCAATCTTCAGCACCTACACAAAATGCAATGACAGATAAATAATCTGCACCTCCTTAATATCTAAATCTGCCCTTGAAGAAATTCGCAACCTGCTCTTGAAGAAATTTGCACTTGAATGAAGTAATAAATCAAACTTGCTTGATGATGACAAGGAATGAAATGATCTTCTATATATACATATTGAAGGAGAGGTTGCACCTCTTCAAGAGATAGGTCGGCCAATATAATTACAAATAATAAATGCTAATTTCAAGGAAGGTCGGCCATCAATAAAGTTTCTTCATGGATAATCGCGCCAATATATAAGAGATTTGTCACTTCACAAAAATCGTGTATAATAATTAAATAGGCCATGTCTATCATTTAATTATTATCTCCATGTAGTCTGGCTGGAAGGATTTGCCTGAAGCTGCAATCATCATTAACACTCCCTCTCAGCTAGGGAGAGAACTTCCAGCTACACAAGACATATCACCTCAACGTGATGTCTATCACATTGGCTACAACCAAATGTGAAAAGAAGAATATCACCTCAACGTGATATTAGATCAACACGATATCAACCATAATGGCTACAACCATACTATGGTGTGTACAAGTGTTCATCACTTGCGTGATGTTGTCACCTCAACATGACATTCACAAGTACAAGATGTGTCATGGAGTCCCACACATGACATCCACCATGACTTAGGCTCAGAGGGTGGATACAAGGGCTTTCACCTCAAATCTCAAAGAGAAATGCATTAAACAAGGGCTTTCACCTCAAACTTCTCTCTCAAATAAGAACTCATTAAACAAGGCTCACTGATACTGAGACTCTTACTCAGTCAAGGCTGGAATCTCCACCATACCAAGCTTATCTCGAAAGTACACAAACTTTATCACGGCGAGAATATGCGTGCTCATTGAAGTCAGCGATGTGCATCCAAGTACAACTTTCCTGGAGTGCCATAACCTAATGTAGTAGGTACTTGATCTCAACATGCTTGGTTACGTCATGGAACCACGGGATTGGCTTCACACAACTCGATTATCACAATGAATGATAGTAGGCTCCATTGATTGTCAAACAATCACAGGAGCTTCTGAAACCATCTTGCTTCTCGGTTGCCATACAAGAAGTTTTTGCGATGTACTATTACTCTGGCGTACTCAATACTCTGAGATGGCTGCTTCCTACTACACGAGGAAATCATAGGCAAGCTGAGCAACAACGAGGAAATGCTCTTAGATCGTGACACAACTTTGCCCAATTAGAATCGATTGAAACCATGTAGCTCCAAGTGCATCTGAAGGAATCCTCAACCCATATCCAAGCTGTGCCAGCATGGAGGTATCTCACGCGATATGTTTAGCTGCAACAAGATTTATCATCTCGGATCACACATAAAGTGGCTAAGTGCGCTCAGCACATAGCAAATGGGGTCTAGTGTTAACTAGATACATCAAAGAGATCAATTAGGTACATGCAGTACAAGGTAGGATCCACCAAGTCTGAATTTGCTGCAGCCTCCTTCAACTTATGTAAGTTGGTCTCCATAGGTGTGGACATGGATTTGCAATCCATCATGCCAAATCTCTTAAGTATATCAATGGTGTACTTCCCTTGACTTAGAATCATCTCATCTGGTTTCTGCCAGACTTCTAGGCCAAGGAAGTAATGCATGAGCCCAGGGTCCATCTCAAATTCAGAGGTCAACTCTTTCTTACACTCAAGAATTAGGTGATCTTCTCTAGTAAGGATCAAATCATCAACATATAAAACCAAAATTAATGCTTCACCATTGATTACCTTGAAATAGAGATTCGAATCAGCATCATTCTTCAAGAAACCCAAGCTTGATAGGTAACGATCAATCCTTTCGTACCAAGCACGAGGAGCCTGCTTAAGACCATACAAGGCCTTCTTTAGTTTGCAAACATGCGACTCCTTTCCATGAACCTCAAATCCATCAGGTTGCTCTATATAAACTTCTTCCTCAATTACTCCATTGAGAAAAGTTGTCTTCACATCCATCTATTGAATCTTCCATCCTCTAGATGCAATAATAGCAATGATGGTTCTGATTGAAGTGTAGCGAGCAATAGGAGAAAATGTTTCATCATAATCAACTCCCTCTTTTTGAGAAAACCCACGAGCCACAAATATTGCCTTACACTTCTCAATGCTTCCATCTGCAACATGCTTAATCTTGAAGAGCCATTTAGAAGATACCCTTGTGGACTGCCTTGCCCTCGGGTCTAGGAACAATGTCCCAAACATCATTCTTAAGAATTGATTGATATTCCTCTGCCATAGCATCTCTCCAAACTTGATGATTTGGATGGCTCCTCAACCACGGAGTAGGCTTGGATTCTATAGTTTTGGTTATTAAGGCAACATAACTAGAGGGAACTTATGAGGCCTTTTACTCTGAATGTGCCTCTAGGAATACCAAAACTTTGACCTCTTGCATAATCTGCTGGCCCATAGGAAGATCTCTTTCTCCCAATAACGTCCCGGTGGAGCCCATCGATGGGTTCAAGGGTTCGTGAGGATCAATATCTTCTACTTTTGGTTCACGAAGTCTCCCTCTGAATCTTAGGAGTATGGTCAACTTCCATATCCCGAGGAGACTCTTCATTATCAATCTCCATATGAATCCCCCTGGATCTTCTGAATGCAATATCTTCCTCGAATGTGACATCCCTCCTGATCTCGATCAACTTCTGACTTGGAATGTATATTATGTAGGCTTTTGATGTCTACATTTGTAGCCACAAATATTCCCTTCTTTCGGAGAAATCAACTTAATTCTCTTTTCCTTTGGAATATGAACATCGTGAGGACATCAAAGATCCTCAAGTATTTGACTTATTTGTTCTTCACAATAAAGGCTTCTTCTGGAGTCATGTTCTCCAAGATCTTGTGAGGACTTATATTTTGTACATATACTGCAGTCCTAGAAGATTCTGCCCATAAGAAGGTTTGCAAATCTTGATCATGAATCATGGCCTTCGCTACTTCCACGATCATCATGTTCTTTCTTTTCTGCAACACCATTATTTGAGGGATTATAGGGAACACAAAACTCCTCTTAATCCACATCAATACAAAAATTAAGCTAGGTGTATTCTCCACCATTGTCGGATCTAAGGACTTTAATTCTTTTACGGAAAAGATTCTCTACCAAGGCTTTAAATTCCTTAAACCTATCTAACACTTCCTCGGACTCTTTAGTTTTCAAAAAATAAATCCAAGTCTTCCTAGAGTGGTCATCAATAAAAAGAACATAATACAAGAATCCACTTGAAGATGGAACAGACATGGGACCACATAAATCAGAATGAATAAGGTCTAAAATACACTTAGATCTATTTTCTCTACTATGAAAAGGGGTTTTTATATTCTTACCCAATGCGCAGCCCTTGCAAGTACCTTCGTGCTCCTGGTTGAACTTAGGAAAGCCCGCCACCATCTTCTCCATGATAGGTAAGGCTCAGAAGTGAAGGTGAGCCAATCTCCGATGCCAAAGATCACATAGACTTGAAGAGTCATGAACCAAAGCTTGTAAAGAATGTGTGCAGACCTTGTAAAGGTTTTCATGTCTAACTCCAATTACTTGAGCATCCTTGAAGCTAGAGTTCTCCATCCATACTAGAACTTTGCCTTTGGAGAAGGCAACTTGATATCCTTTATCTTCCAAAGCTGAAATAGAAATAAGATTGTGCTTGATTCTAGGAACATAAAGAACATTACTCAACTGAAGTGTGATGCTGGAATCCAAATGAAGTGAAGAGGTCCCAATTCCTTTCACGGAGTAGCTGGCATCATCTCCAATGATGACTTGTTCGGAAGACTCCTCCACCAAACTTGAAAAGTGCTCCTTAAAACCGGTGATGTGTCGTGAAGCTCCACTGTCGATTATCCAAGTGTTGGTGTCGGAAGGTACACTGCTTGATAATGCTGAATAGAACAAATATTCACTTGAATCCTTTTGTGGAGAGGCATCATCAACATCCGCAACGGTGACTTGTTGCTTAGGTCTAGTTGGGCAATGCTTAGCGAAGTGCCCAAACTTATCACATCTAAAGCATTGAATCTTGGACATGTCTCTCTTCTTCTTGAAGGGAGGTGCATCATCATTTCCCTTGTCTCGATTCCTCTTGAAGAAACCCTTCCTTCCATCTTTTCCTTTCTTCTTTGAAGTATGGGAGGCGAGAACATGAATGTCTTCATTCTTTGAACTTTGACCAACGCCTCTTGCCACCAACCTTGATTCCTCTTGAATGCAATTAGATCTTAGGCGATCAAACTTAGGCAATTTCGATCTTGCACTGATTCCCTGAATGAAAGATTCCCAAGACAAAGGTAGACCATTGAGAGCAAGCATGGTCAAGTCTTTGTCATCAACCATATGTCCTATTGTTGAGAGCTGATCTCTCAAATCTGAAATCCTCATGAAGTATGCAATAACAGATTCTCCCTTTGACATCTTCACATGATGCAATTGATGCTTTAGTGCAAGTACTCGGCTGGTATTGTTGATTTCGTACATCTCTTCGAAGGTCTTGAGCATATCTCTCGCTGTCTTCAACTTAGAGATGATAGGAACAATATGATCCTTGACGGAATCAACCAATATCTTCATTGCTTTAATGTCTTTCTTAACCCACTGCAACTTTTCTTCTTCCTCCTCAAGTTCAGGAACGCTAGACTCCACGAACTCACCCAAGTCATTTTCACGCAAGGTAAGCATGATCCTAAATCTCCATGAAGTGAAGTTAGATGCTCCCTCGAGTCTATCTTCAACCTTCTAACCATTCACCATCTTGACTAATGTAGACAAATGAACAAGTAGGGTATGCTGATTAGCAATAATCTGATCACGATCCTCTCAAACCCGCTCTGATACCATGTAAATTTTAATGATCAGATTTAATGC